>PVIJ01004481.1:0-117184 GCA_004024925.1 Scalopus aquaticus
AAAAAAAATAACTATAAAATACATACAGAAAAATAAAGCGACAACGAACTCTTGAAATCTGACTGCAGAACTGAGGTCACCAGTGGAGGAGAGCCAGGGGGAGTAAGAACAAAAGGAGGGACAGTGATGGAAGCTTAGTGGTGCCTTGGTGCTGGGCATAGTTTGGTGCCACACATTTGTAGAGTGTTAAACTATACCCCTAAAACATACACAGGGCTGTAAATCAACATTACCTGAAAAAAAATAATAATAAACATTTCTTTTCCCTTACGCTAAATGAATTTTCTTGAACGCAAAAAGTTTGAATCTGTATCCCTAATAGCTAGAGCAATGACTGGCATATAGGAGAAACTCTTTCAGTCTCTGTTGAATGTATTTGTGTATTGGAGGGAAAAGATCATGACCAGGGACTGCTGGGAGGCATGCTTGCTACTACACAGAGATCTGTCTGTGGAAGTGAGGATGAATATCACGTAAAGAGAAAGGCAAGATGAGATGGACTGAATGTGGACAGATGGGGAGGGTATTGCTGGCAATGGATCCATTGACTTACTCTCTCTGTTTTCCTTGGGCTCTAGCCTAAAGTGCAATTTTGCTTCTGAGTTATATTTCTGAAACTTTTGATAGAAGATTGATAAACCAATCACCTCTTGACAGTGAAGCCATCATTTCATCTACATGAAGTCCCTTTTTTTAAATATTCAAAAAGGCAGGTTTAATATAAAAAGGGAATGAAAGGAAGTTTGCACAGACACAAGAGGGCAGAAGAAGCTGTCCTCAAAAGGGTCAGGTTTGTTCAGACAGGACTGCATAGTCCTAGGTGGCCATAGTCCTGGAAGGAGCTGCCTTTGCTGCTTTGCAAAGGGAGGCAGTTGGTGAAGAGAAACACCCACATAGTCACATGCGGGCAGGAGAGCTGCTGCCATGACGTCCCTTTCTTGATATTGAACAAACCATGAGTAACTTTGTGTTTCCTGAACACCCAAACTAAGCATAGAAAATTTGATCCAAAATCGTGAAGAAATAATGTAGCACTTCTCACCACATCATAGGTATTTCCCGGGAACTCAAGGAATCCACTTTGGAAATGATCGCTATTTCACTGTTACAAAAAGACACTCAGAGAGACTTTGAAGGGAATGGTTCTCCCCAAACTTTGAAACACAAAGGCAGCAGCAGTTTGAATGTGACCAACATGATTTTCTAGGCAGTTTGAGGAGAAAGGAGGGGCAGCCCAGTGAAGCATGAAGGGCTCGATGAGCAAGACCACAAAAGCCCATTTTCAGATTTCACACAATTTGAGAAGCACATGAGCGCTGAATCTCTTTCTTCCCCACCAGAGGTGTAGATTCACACTGAACCTGAGACAAATTAAACATGTTTTAGCACCCTGAAGTTCACAGTGCTGGTTGACATCGAGGTCCTTCCTTTTGTCTTTGTGCCTTGAGATTCTCACAGAACATATTTTCTTAATCTTCCAAAGGTTTTCTTTGATGCAAATAAATGTGACTTTAACCAAATTAGGGAAATTGTCATGAACTATGCAGAGAAAAATAAAATCAGTAGGAGCAGAAAATGAAGCATTATTTATGATGTTACCTTTGTGATGTCAAGAGTGATATAAACATAAAATCCTTGTTATTTTACTGCAGACTGTTTTAAACAAATGTGGGTTTTTTTTGACAACAGAAGACAATGCAGAGATTAAAGGGTCATTTTTTAGAGTGGTCCTTAATAGGTCCATTTTCTGTTAGAGTTTGTTTGCTACCCTAGGGATTGATTTCCCCTATAATGGAGTCAAGAAGGAAATGCACAGATATTTACAGTTATTAGGGACATGGGAAAGCAAATATGGGCCACCCTGTAATGCCTCCTTAGTATCTTGGGAAGAATGTAGAAAGTCCATTATCGTTTCTTCAAAAGTAATTTTAAAATGCAAATACAGGTGCTAACAGATTCTTGTCTCCATAAGATTGTCAATTTTCTTGCCCTACACTCATTTATTTTTCATAAAGAGTGAAATATGGGGCAGAGATTTATTTGTTGACAGTTACCAGGACTAACTCAGTCTCAACTCTGACCTAAATTCTTCCCACATAGAAGCAGTGAAGTAGAAAATAATGAGGACTAAGTTATTTCTGAAACGTAAAACCTGAAATTGCCAGAAACTATTCAAGTTCCTTGAAGGAAGAGAGTTCAGAGTTTTTTGTTTGTTTTGTTGAACTACTCTTTAATGATGATGGTTGGTCTTTTAGTTTAGTATGCTTTAATGTTGAATCCAGGCTTGTCACTACTACCCCTAAGTTAAATTGCATATTCCAAATTTTGTTTACTGTTTTTATTTTCAATCTGTTTTCAAGAAATCTACTGCACAATATATAATTTTTTTCTCCTTAAAATTAACATGGAAATGCTAAAACTTAGACTGCTCTGAGGTTAGTTTCTGTATTACTCAGATATCTAACCTAATTTCTCAGATATGCTGAATTTAAAAATACTGTTTAATAACTTATTGATTGATTGGCTTAAAGGATATTAACATTAAAAAGCAAAATTTAAAAAGTGAGCCAGACAGAAAACATGATAGGTCACGTAATGAATTTATATTTACCTTATTAATGCCTAATTCTTATGAACTGTTATAATTTTATAGATAATAAGAGTAATTTAACACTGCAGTTCTCATATCTATGCTTAATGTATACTTTTTGGTAATGTCAAGATTCCTATCTAAGGAGGAAAAGTCGATACCTGAGATATATATATAGTCATGTATATGATATTCACATATTCTAAATGATAATTCATTAATATTTAAGATATTTCGGATAAATTTTCCAAGGAAAGGATCTATGAGAAGTCATGGAATTTTGAAGTTATGTGCCTTAGTCCTTTTTTTCTGTTTCCTAGACTAGTAACTAGGTGTCTTACCCTTTCTCAACGTATTTTACCCCTCCTCACCCCTCATCCAACACATCTCAGAATTCCAAATTTCTTTCTATATTTTCTGTTTTATCACTTCATTTATTTTCTCCATCCAATTTTACTTTTTCAAAAAAGATTTATTTATTTATGTATACAAGCCGGGTACAGGCCAGAGGTGTGGGGGTGGCGAGAGGGTTCACCAGAGGCAGAGTGGGGAGCAGAACAGGCAGATCAGAAATACACTGCTGAGGGGAGCAGCGGGCAAGGCAGGAGAGGTCTGCCGCGCCATGTGGGAATCTCCCCGGCAGGACGTTGAACCCCGCGTTGTCGCTGCCGACAGCTCCACAGCACAGTGCTTAACTGCTGCGCCCCCAATGTTACTTTTTAAGAAATAATTTAAATCTCAGGCCTCCCTGGTGGTGCAGCAGTTAAGTGCTGCGCTGTGGAGCTGTCGGCAGCGGTGACGCGAGTTCGACGCCTGGCCAGGGAGAGTCCCACATGGCGCAGCAGACCTCTCCTGCCTTGCCCGCTGCTCCCCTCAGCAGTGTCTTTCTGATCTGCCTGTTCTGCTCCCCACTCTGTCTCTGGTGAACCCTCTTGCCGCCTCATGCCTCTGGCCTATACCCCAGCTTGTATGTATAAATAAATAAATCTTTAAAAAAAAAGAAATAATTTAAATCTTAATTGAATAGTGTGTGTAGCACCATTTGCCAAATCCTGTTAAGGGTTTGAGAGATGTTAGGCAAGCTTGTTCTGACAACATTGTATTTTATACCCACAAATGCTTGGGAAGAATGCATTCTATATCCTCTCCTTGGAATTTCAAAATGTATGCTATGTGTGAAAGTTTCTGAAAGTAAAAAAGAAAAGTTATTTCATTTTGTTTTACAATTAAACATACCAAGTTGTTTGCTAAAGGACAGACCAATCTTGCTGTCTCTAGTACTAATGTTGAATATATACATATCTGAACAATTTAAGATCCGCCGACATCTGTCAAGAAGGAAAGATTAAGTATATCCCTGAAAACATAGCTTCGGGATAGCCTTCTAATTTCTTCATGCTTAAGTCAGAAAATTTTCCTTGAAATGGGAGTATGTTCATTCAATACAGACAAACATGCTGTTAGAGATGTGATTGGGGTCAGGTTATAAGCAGCAACAGCAGCAATAACAACAACAAAACAATCTTCTAAAGAGTTCAGCATTATTCCATTCAAACTGGGGAAACATCAAAGGCTTCTTGAAGAAGAAAGGTGCATAAAAATGTCAGTGTTATCAAAAATAATTGGAATGGCGAAGTAGAGAAATTATGGGAGGGGGAATATGACTCAGACAGCCAATTTTAGGTTGTTATAGTAATTCTGGTAGGAATGTTGAGGCCTGAACTGGAATCACACTAGGAAAAGGAGTTGAGAAACACAGTTGAGGAGGAATTCTAATAAAAAAACAGAATAGAAATATGCATGATGAATCAGTTTTCTGACTTGGATTGACAATGGCAATGTAATTAAGCGAAACAAAATAAAGTAGAAGAAAAAGTTGGGAGAATGGAGGAACAGATTTAATGAACTTGGTTCTGGTCATATGTAAGTATTGAGAACAAGCCACTTTAAGTGAAACTATACTTTCTATAAAGGTCTCCCTTTAAGGGGGCAGTGAGATATTCTTGCTAGGCATCTTGCAGTGCCCACTAATTCCAGTGGCCCCAGTCTTGTTGACTGACCAGGTAACACTAAGACAAAGCACTTCCAGGCTTTGCCTTGGTGTGTTCTGCCTACCTGTTAAAATTTCTTTCAGTCGTAGTGAAAGACAAGTACAAAATTATTTAAGGGGGAAAAACATCTTACAAAAACACAGTCTTCAATCCATAAATAAAAATAACAAGGCCGAGGCCTCCCTGGTGGTACAACGGGTTAAGTCGCAGCACTATGAAGCTATCCAGAGCCACTGCAAACATGAGTTCGATCCCTGGCCAAGGAGTTTCCCACATGGCACAGCAGACCTCTCCTGCCTCGCCTGCTGCTCCCCTCAGCAGTGTACTTCAGTCAGTCTGCCTGTTCTGCTCCCCACTCTGTCTCTGGTGAATCCTCTCAGTCCCCTACACCTCTGGCCTATACCCCAGCTTATATGCATAAATAAATAAATATTTAAAAAAATAACAAGGCCATTGGTACATTAAAAGTTGTATTATTTCTTTGCAAACAGGTTTGGTTTTTAAGGTTAAAACTAAGAGAGAGCAAATGTGTAGTTCTTTCTAAATGGGGTGATTGTTAATAAGATTCTTAAATGTCAATTTACATGAAGCCTCTTTGAGACAGAGACAGAGTGTGAACATAAGCAAACCAATGCGGCTTGACGAGGAGGCTGCTTATTTAATGTAATGTGAAGAAGTAACCAGAGGACTCTTGAATACGTAGATCTTTAGCTTGTTCCAGAAGCAAAATCATAAATTCCAGTTTTAGATGTAGGGTGTCAGGTATAAAATTATCCTCACTAAGACATAAAGAGATAAAATGAGTTTTAGTGTTGGTTGTATCAAGGACTCTGTGACTTCAAATAAGTCAATTAACTTTTGAAGTTCATTACCTTCATTTTAAAAAAATGGCATAATGACAGTTACCTTACCTTTATTACAAGACTTATAACTATCAGCTGAGATTATATGTAAAAGAATTTTATAGTCTACACAGGCATAAACTCATGTACAGAATTAATATTGAACCGAAGCACCACAGGTCTCTATTAGAAATGAAAGATACCCTTTTAAAGAGATAACACTGTTATTAGTTCATATTAATTTAAGAGATTAGCTGATAAGGTCAATGAATATTTTAGAAAGGGAAGTGGGTTAAAGTATTTAGGTAGGGGACTAACATGAAAATATTTGTCTTGGAAGAAGAAAATAATTTTAGAGTGAGATCAGGTACATGGCATGGATTGAAGGTCACCAAATGAGGCTTTACTTATGTTAGCATAGAACTAATCCTGTTAAAATTTATATCCATCTAAAATCTGATCATTTGTGTTCTGAGGAATAAATACATTAATGTATTTAATAGTAAGAAATTCACTGACTAGTGCTATACATTTTGATAGTATCATAGGAAAATTGTACTAATAAGAATTGTTTTTCTAGTAATTCTTAGAACATCCACCTTACTTGCTCCCACCCTAAAGAGGTGCGCACACACACACACACACGTGTACACAACAAACGTATACACCCATTTCCATATACTATACCATTTCCCCTATCTTGGAATGGCTTTGCCACTTCTAATGTTCACTTGGATAGTATATAATGATGCTTTAGGACATAATTCAAGTATCAGCCCCATATCCCCATACCACCAAATTGGGTTAAGTAATGCTACTTTTCACTCCTCATGCACCCGGTACATAATTTTATCACAGTACCAACTCTATTACGTGGTTGTAGATAACATTATATATAACACACTCATACACACAAATGGTGTGTTTTCATGTTTATCTCCCTTGAGGACTGTGAGCTTTTTGAATTTGGGATCGTAGTGAGTTAATCTTGATTTCCACTGGATCTAGTGCAATCTCTTTTTTAAAAATTACATAAGTCAGTCTTCAAGAAAATTATTTCTATGTATTGCTCTTTAGGGGTTTCTAAATTATTTTCATGCAGCAGTGGTACTGTTGTGCTACAGAATACATTTTCATACTTTTGATATGATATACATTATGAAAATTGTCTTTTAAAATTATCACATTTATTATTTTTAGCAAATATTAATACAATTAATAATGTCTTTAGTTTTCTTGCAACCTTGCCAATTTTTGCTAATATAGTTGCAAAGTATCATGTAATAGTTCAGAAATTGTATAAAGTTGATATGCTTAGGATTCTTTATTACACTGATTCTATTTGTATTCTTATGTGAATCATTTGTGGATTTTTTTTTCCCTTTGGCAGGATGTGCACTCAACATAAAGAGATGATTCCAATAGTTTTTTGGCATTCCATAATGGATTTCAAAATTTCCTTTTTCCAAAACAATTTATTCCCTTGGTTTGCAATACTCTTATAAATAAGCTTCTGTATTTTCGCTAGCCTCTGCTGGCTGCTGCTTCTGAGCTTGCTTTGCTGGCTCATCTTGTGACTAGCTTTCAAATATTGGTCCTTGATATTCTTCCTACAGACGACCAAGTAGTTTCATACTCTTTATATGCTTGCTGCTGACTCTCATATTTATATTCCTAGTCCAAACTTCTCTAATTTCAACTTTGTTTACCCAAATGTTGAAGGTTACAAGAGAACCAACATTAGCATGTCCCAGTACCCACTCTGAATGCTTCCTCCTCCTCAATCCTTGTTCTTTTATAATATTTAAAGTTTTAAATGAATAGGACTGCCACTATTGTGTGTGCCTGCTTAACCTTTCTGAACTTTCTATTTTCAGTTTTTAAAATGGAAATTCCTATTCTGAGTGTCTCACAAGGTTACTGGACATCTTATGTATAATTTTAGATAAAAACTCACTTGTGAACTTGAAGGTAGATATAAATATTTCTCCATTTGAAAATTCAAGGGATTTGAAACTCGTATTTGAAAAATGTTTGGCGGCTTAAGTTAGACTTCAAGTAAGTTCTATTGGTTCCTAAATTCTAAAATAGACCAGGTGTTAAATTTGCCCTCTCTCTCATTTCCTGGCAGGCATCTGGCAACATGTCTTCATTAAAGGTCACTAACCTTGATTGTCTCTGGATTACACGGTAGTGTCCTTCTGTATGAAAGGAAGGAAAGAAAAAGAAAAAGTTTGTATACTTGTTATCTTGAGACTGGTTATAACGCCTATGATTTAGGGAATAGATATAATAAAGATAAAACTTTGTTTCTGTGTTTGATATATAACATTTGTATTATTTAGAACTCTCAGGATGTGAGGTTCTGTGAGGCACATGATTTGATCATAGAATGTCAAAGTAACTTCTTAAAGAAAGGAGCAGAGTGTTTCCTTCTGCCTCTTTTGTTCTGCATAAGGGGAACAGATGAACATGGTGTTTAGAAAAAAATACAGGAGGATACTATAAGTTGCATTATTGGGTCAGATGACTTTCAGAAAATTAGATATAAATTAGTGAGCCTATGGATATATTTATCTACCAAGATATGTTGGGATCCTCAGAGGTTATTCCCAGTGGGGATGAGATGGTTTTGATACCATCATTAGTAATGCATGGAGGGGATAGAGTGTAAATCAGGTGAAAGGACATTCCTATATTAACTTTTACTCTACAGGTAAGATCAATGCTAAAGACATGAATAGCAAATGAACTTAAAGTTGTCCAAAGAAACAGATTTAATGCATATTTTCTAAGTTTATCCAGTATTTTAACTTAATAAAATGCAAGTTGAGTGCCTAGAACTTCCTAATTGTGCCTGATTATATAAGAAAAAATATAAGATTTGATAGAAACATTCTTTTTCATACTACATAATATTTATTATATATGTATATATAGTATGCATATTATATATTACAATAATGTTTATTTCATATTTAATGAGTACAGACCCACCTTTAAATATCTTGGGATTTATATTGTTATATGAATATGTATAATTTGTGAATATGTGAATATTCTATCTATTAATCTATATCTTTGCAGGGATATAGCCTATTTATATCAAATAATTTGCTTTAGGAATTATAAAGAATTTATAAGATCCCAACTTTAGTATCTTTTCCTATTGTTAGCTCATTAATACTTGATAGACTAAGCTCAATGTAAATAAATTAATTTATTTAAATGTTGAATAAATGTTAACAACAACATATTCCTTGGGAAGGAGATAGTTTAAGTTTACTTTAACTTATTTATTTTGTCTCCTGATAATTTTGAACTAATTTTGAAGATTAATCCAATAATTCTGAAAACTGAAATAAAAAGAATAACAATTTATGATTGAATTTTCCAGATTGATCTTTTTTTATGACTTTGGTAAATTTAATTAAAAAGACATGGATATATTTTATGTTTTATTACAATTAAAATATTTTAAATTATGTAATAAAATATGATATATAAATCTGTAATGTAATCAGGGTTAAAGAAAAGATAGTTCAATTTGTAACCCTGATAATTTTTGAATTCTTGATATATGACTTAAAGGTTGTTTATACACCATGAAAGAGTATAATTATGTCAATTGTGATACTGATATTTAGTTATCTGTGTAGAAAGACTATCCTTAGAATTTTCCTTTTATATATTATTTTCATCTTTATTTCTTTGTTTACCAAACTTTATGCCACTGTTTATTTAGAGAACTGAAATGTCTTAAGTTTGTGTTGCTGGAACCCTATGTAAATATCATAAAGCATTCTGCAAATGGATGTTACTTTACTACTATAAATAATGTTGAATAATAGACTTACTTTTGTAACATAACATTAGAGGCAATGTTAAATTATGTAAGTATATATTTTTTGCTTTTACTTAGCCACTTGCATACGCTAGAAAATTTATTTGGTGGTAACTCAAAATGTCATATCTCCATTTCTTATGTATATCTACATATCATATTATATATTGAATATTCTATTGTTTACTTATTTCACATTATAGTTGGACTTTTAAAAAAGTAAAGAAATGAAGAATCAGTATTCTGCAATTTGTTTAATTTGATTATAGAGTTCATGTATAGTTATTTTTAAATTTTAAATATTGTGAGATATGATTTGTCTTATTAGTATTTTTAATTATTCATGTTCAGTTACTATATATACTATATTCAGTTACTTTTATTACAGTTTCTTCATTTCTCACTTCATATTTCTTCCTTTAGTCACTCTCATTCTGGAATTTTACTTTTATCCTTTCTTTTTCTTTTCTTTCATCTCTCTTCCTTTAGTCACACTCATTCTGGGATTTTACTTTTTTCCTTTCCTGTTTTTCTTTTTTCTTGCATCAAGGTAGTGAATGCATTTGATCTTTTTTTATGCATAAGTCTTCTAACTTTGTTGGATTTTGCTGATGTTCTCTCAGGATTCCCCCCCCCCCTTTTCTGCAGCAGTGAATACATTGTATATATAGTAATTGCTTACAAAAAGCAGGACAATGCTAGGAGTCAGAATATAGATCTGAAAAATAAAATGACAGGCATTAAAAATACCTGTGCACCACGAGGAGCAGAGCCTGTGATAGAACTTTCCATATTTCTTATGAAAGTTAAGCCATGATTAGGAAGAGATCAAAATAACAAGAGATAAAAATAAAACAATCTTTACTGAGTGTTTGTATCTTATACCCAAGATTGTTCTGGATATTTTAAAGAATTTCCAGGTTTTTCATCTTGCAGTGTTGTGGAGGGATATGTCAGACATATCTGAAAGTTCAGTTAATGACTATATTAAAATATCTATCTTTCTGATTGGTATCCTAAAATATTTCTGTAATTTTGAGAGTGACAAATCTCAAGGAACTACTTTATATACTGTATTAATCTAAGGACACTTAAGGCATAATGTGGCTACTGCATCTGAATAAAAATAGTTCTTCATGTATAGAAGGAAAATATCTTTATTTAAAATATATAATCAAATCAAATAGAAATAAGTTCCTAGCATATGCAAGTTCATTGAATTGTATGATATTTATAAATTGATTTTTCTTAAATGGAGATAATTTTAGTTGGACCTCATCTGCCTTCCTATGGGTTCATCTATTTATTTGTATATCTATCATATATATGCCTTAGCTTTTTATTTTAATTTTTTTGTTGATATCTTTTATGAAATATGTTTTTATAACTTAGAATTATACAAAGAGCACAGATAGTTCTTAGCATTTTATTTATTTCAAAGACTCTAAGACATTGATTTATATTTCAATTTTTAGAAATAGAAATCAGGATACTTCATATTTTATATACCTCATTAAAAACAAATGACCATCACTAACAACAAAAGCATCCAGGAACAGGAAATATAATAGAATATATATAATGTATTTGTCATTGACTCTTATGTCAGAACTATCATTAGATTGTCATATTAATTAAACTATTTTCTTTTATAATGCCACATATAATTTCATTTTAACATAATTGCAGAGTCCTAATTTTTCCTATGTTTTCAGAGATAATACATGTTAGAAAGTGCCAATAAAAAGTAACTGTATAATCAGAATATTGTCTGTCACATGCCAATCAACATAATTAAAGGCAATAGAAATAGTTGAATTTTTCAATGTGGCAGAAAAAGGAGTGACAGATATATGTTATAAAGGACTGTGATTCAGGTAAAAAAAAAAAATTGAAGCCTCTGACTGACTTTCAAGGTAAATAGTCTAACTTCTAGCACTCTTAAGAGTGCAGTGAATGATACTAGACAAGCCCATGTTGCAAGGAAATTGAAGATTACCTACTTCAATTTTCTTAATTATAGTCTCAGGGAAAGGAATTTTCCTCTGACCTCCCAAGAAGATGTTTCTTTACTATGTGCTGTCATTATTGTGCACTGAAGTACTTGTCACATATGATTACTGCAGCCTATTTAGTTTGCATTTTCATTAATTGACAAATTTTTTGACTACAGTTCCATGCCATGGGTTCTGGGTCCTTAGTGCATAGCACTCTTAGTAGAAAAGAGTAGAAAACATTACAAAATAAATAAATGATTGATTTTCTCCTTCCATAAGTGACTATCAATATATGTATTTGAAAACATCAAGGCCTGAAAACTCAAAAACAGTACATGGCTTTTAAAACTTCCATTTTTAGGGATTTCTTAACTTCTCTTGATAAAAGATTCTTACCTATGTCCTTGTAAATACTATTCGTTTACTAACTCTGTACTATTGGAATCATTAAAAAATGGTCTGTGCCATCTTCTCTGTGATAATCTCTCAAATACATGAAAGTAGTTATCATACCTCCTATATTATGTCCATTTTACACTTGCTGTGATTCACTCATACCATCTTTTTACTATTTTGAAATTGTGGTTTGTTAGTGTATATTAAATTCTATTACTTTTTACCACTGTAAAAATTTATCATTGTACTAGGCACTCTGCCAGATGACTTAAGGTAGAAGAATGAATAGACGCGTATTGTTCAGACAGGAAATAGCATGTAAACTTTAATTTCAAAATACTGGAAAATTTATATAATAACAAATTAATACTTTAATATGGTTTATGAGACTCCAATATGTATAAGGTGCTTTATGAGCACAGAGAATAAACTCGGCACAACAAAGAAATCAGATGATCGATTATATCATTTAATTTTATCCTCCTTGTTATTCACATCTACTGAGATCTATTTTTTTTTTACAGTTGAACTCATTTACTTATTATAGATGTGTTTATTGAGGTAACACTGGTCTAACACACTGTATATGTTACCAGGCTACATCTACCATCAAACCACTAATGATCTGCACCATATCTTTAGGGCCCCTACCCCCTTTGCTCCCATGCCCCATACCCTCTTCTTCTGCTGTCCTTACTTCTGCAGTCTGATTTCAGTGTTTTGTTGGATTTGTTTTTGTCTCTTCCTTGCTTTGTTTCTTTATACTCCACATCTAAGTGAAATCATCTGATATTTGTCTTTCTCCTTCTGACTTATTTTGAATGGCTTAGTCCCCTCCAGTTCTATCCAAGTCCTTGCAGATGGCAAGATTTCATTTTTCTCTTTATAGCCAAGTGCTATTTTGTTGTGTAGACATCCCATATATTCTTTATCTTCTCATCTGTCCTTGAGCACTTAGTTTCCATAACTTGGCTATTGGAAATAGTGCTACACTGAATGTAAGAGTGTGTACATCCTTTTGAATTAGTGTTTTTTATATTCTTTGGGTACATACCAAGAAGAGGGATTGCTGGATCATATGAAGATTTATTTTTAATACTTTAAGATATCTTCATATTGTTTTCCATAGAAGCTGGACTAGTCTAAATTTCTAACAGTGTATGAGGATTCCTTTCCTTTGTATCCTCACCTGTTTATATCCTATTCTTTTTGACATGGGCCATTTCTATAGTTATCAGGTGGTAATCTCATTATGGTTTTGATTTGCACTTCCCTGACTTTAAGTGATGATGAGAATCTCTTCATGTGCCTTTGGCCCTCTTTAGTTCTTATTTATTAGAGAAGTGTCTATTTAGATCTTCTGACCAGTTTTTGATTGCTTTTTTTTCTTGTTTTTGAGTTTTATGCATTCTTTGAAGAATCTGGACATATCCCCCTTGTCAGATATATGATGTGCAGATATTTCTACCATTTGGTAAGGTATCTTTGTTTTAATGATAATTTTTTCACTGTGCATAAGCTTTTCAGTTGTTTCTGTGATCTGTATTTCTAACATGTCGGTTGTAACTTCTTTTATTTCTGATTCTATTTATTAAAGTTCTGCCTCTCTCTACCCTTTTTGTTGGTGAGCCTGGCTATAGTGTCTATTTTATTTATCTTTTCAATGAAGTAGGTTTTGGTTTCATTCATCCATTGGACTTTTTTTAATCTATATTTTCCCATGGAGATAGTTAACTCACAGAACACCTAAGTAAATATTCCTTGCTAACTACTGTCATAACTTCTACAAATAGAATCAATTTTATATGATTTAATTTAGTAGTTTTATCTTTCTATATATTTATATTAGCGCCATTAGAAAAAATGATAATGAAATGCTGATATTTATATAGGATTTATTCTGTCAAGGGACCTTTTACATATTACCTCATTTAATATTAAAACCCTATGAGGTAGATACTATTAATACCCCCTTTTTTCAGGTAAAGGAAATGAAGCACATAGAGGTTGAGTGAATTGCTCAAGGTCTCACAGCAGATATCTGGAGGTGTCTGTTTACTGACTAAGTTATAAGCTCTACAAGGACAGAGATCATTACTATGTTGCTCACTGATACATTTCTAGTGCCTGGAACTGTGACTGGAAAATACAGGAAGTTAATATTTTCAATAAGAAGAAAGGACAGGAAGGAAGGGGAAGGGGGAAGGGATATTTTATTCTTTAATAAAATGAATGTGTTGAGGTTCAAATTTATTAGGTTATTTATAATTATCCTCTAATATTTTCATGGAAACATTTTTGATGAGTAGGAAATACTTTGTCTTTAAGTAAGGAACTGAGAAATGGAAAGTTACTTTGATTTATCTCAGAAAAACCTGTAACTTGGTTGATAAAACATTTAAATCCACATTTTATTTTCAGTCTGAGTTTGTAGTTATATGGTAAAGCATTCTAGTTTACTCCAGACTATGTATTGTTACTGTGTATTGTAGGACCTTGTACTATTTGTGTTTTTACACTTATTTAGAGTACTATGAATGATAAAGTAACTTTAAAACTGAATCAAATCGTTTATTGCATAATTTCAAAGAAAAGGACCTTTCTTTTAAAACTTCTTACCCTGACAACTACCTATACTGCTTACACGTAGTGAATGCTAAAGAACCACTACCAAATGTCACATCCCAAATAATAAGAAGATAAAGCAATATCTATTTTTTCTTATGTATTACCAAAAATAAAGAAAATAAATATTTCTTATTTTATATTGTGAATTAAAGCTGTTACCCAATTTGAAATAAAATTCTGTACCTGGGACAATTTTCCTAATTAGTTGTATTTATGAAAGAGAAATATGTATGTTTTGTAAAGGTATATAAGAATTCAGAGTGTGTGTGTGTGTATGGAAGAACTGGGGTGTAGGCCAGAGATACAGTGGGTGAGAGAATTCACCAGAGCGAGGGTGGGAAGTAGAACAAGCAGATTTACTGAAATAAGACTGCTGAGGGGAGCGGCAAGTGAGACAGGAGAGGTCTGCTGTGCCGTGTGTGGGTTAGCAACCTGGCTGGGGATTGAACTCAGGCCTTAGTGGTGATAGCACTGAGATTTAACTCCTAGACCACCAGACCAGCCCCCAGAGTATTTGTAAGAATAAAGTCTATTGAACTTATACAGCAGCCCACTAACTTCTTCTTTTATACTGTAAGGCCAGGTAAGGGGCATTGGTGTTAATGTGTGCAAGTTTCCAAGGACAGAAACCTAACGCAAGCATTTCCTGTTTTGGGAGAGATAAAAGCATTTTTGTCTTTGGAGTAGTGAAGTGGAGGCACAATATAGGACAGCTCGCTGCTTGCCAGATTGCTTGTGAGTCATTTGGTTCTTTTATTAGCACTCTCTTACATTTCCATCTTGTCTCCTTCTTCCTTGCTGCTCTTCCTATGTTTTGGACAGCAAAATTGGGAAATATGTTGCAGTTGGTGAGTGGTAGAAATCAGCAGTGAGTGACTGCCTAGTTCCCGTGTGGTAATGTTAGCTTTGCTGCACATCTGATATTTAAGTGCATGTGTCTCAGCACTGCCAGATGGGCATGAATCTGGGCTCCCAGGACCCGAAGTCCTAAATTGATCAAGACACATTGTGAAAATAGTCACTGCTTTCCACTGAGCTGTCTATTCACTGGGAACACTGCTGCTATTCCCTGGTATATACTACCCAGAGACTTTTAGGCTTTTAATTTCATTCTTATTTAGGAGAGCTTTGGGGGAGGGTCTGACATAACTGCTTTGGGAGATAGAGGTCGGCATGTGGCAAAATATATCAACTGCTATCTAGTAGAAGAAAAGCTAGTTTTAGTGAGAACAAAAATCTGTTCTATAATTAGATTTAAGCCTTGGTAACTGAATCAGTCTTTATTCTCAGAAGCACTGCAAGATATCTACTTTTATATAATGCAATTTACATATAATTGTTGCTATTTATTAATTACTATTCCTGGACTGCTTGTTATGGTACAGAAGACATCATTTAAATAGCAGCTGAAAGCCTCCTACAGATTTGAAAGAATGCACACTTGTTCCTCATGGGCGTGTTGTGTGCTGCAGCATACAGGGACCATCAATCAGTTTACTACCTTGTTCCTTCCAAATTCTTGATTGCTTCTATAAACCCCAAAGGGCCTCATTAGGCTTGCTTCCTTTCCATTTCGAAGTCCCAATGCTTAGAGCTCTTTTGCAAATAATGATTTGAACTTGGGTGATAGTTCCTGAGACATAGAGAAGATCAAACCAATTATCTAATATCAAACATTTCAAATGACAGAACCTAGAAATAAAATCTATATCTAAAATATCTGTCATGAAATCGTTAAGAGATTATATGATAATTATACACCAGATAATACATCCGAATGAAAGAATTTAGAAGAAATGCAGGAAAACAAGTCCATTGGCATTAGTAAGTATGTACAGGTATGTGCATCAAGAATGGGAGCGTGAGGAAAGGGACAAAAAGGACATGATCCAAATAATGTTCTGTTTACACTTTGTTTTGCAAACTATTACCACATCAAATAGAACTCATTGATCTGCTCATGACTATAATTAGAATGAAATTTTATAGCCTACTATGGTTAATTTATTCAAATATTATATTTCATACCTAGAAAACAGGGTCACACACCACTTTAGGGATTACACATTTGGAGACAGAGGGACATAGCCAGACAGCAAATTTGTGAACCATGTGACGGTTTAAAAATGAATGTTCTGGAAGAGGCACAGTCTCTTTAATTAACACTAGCTCATTCTATAGGCACTAAAGGACATTTTATAACATTAACTAATTCATCTCTGGCTTCATGTAGACTCTGCATATATACAGAGCTATACAAGATGATTAGAAAATAGTTACGGGACTTGTGTGATATATACATCATTCATTATTCAAGGTCATGTCTTATAAATGAGAGCTTACTGTCATAAGGAATGAAATTATTAGCATTAACTTAAAAATTATATATGTCATTTTATAATAAAATACTTCTGAGTATTTTTAATTATTTTGTTAGTTTATTGCTACTATTTTCATTCTCTCTGCTTATGGAAGTTGGTACCTTACCTACAGATTTTTCTCTTAATTTGAGTTTACAAATTCATAAAAATAAGAAAGAACATGACATTAGTAAACTAAAACAAAATATCAAAACATCTGCAAGAAAGTCACAAATGTCTTCCTTGCTGGTGCAATATTTTCCTTCAGTGTTAAAATCTTTGAAGACACAGGAAGAGGAAGGAGTTTTTGTATGTAAAGTTAATCATTTCCTTGTTAACCTTTTGCCGTCAGCCACAATGAGATTCATTCTTCATATCACAGTAGACTTCATCAGCAGGAATATACTTTTATCTTTGCTGCCTGGTTTTACAGGACTGGAGGGAATTGGCACCACTAGGGAATCATTAAAAAGATAATGGACAAATTATTTTCTCATATCTTCATTCAGACTTCTTTCTCACTGGTGCCCTCATTCTCAGTAAGCATCAATCAGAATTATTCATTAAGAATTGAGGGATAGAATAGTGTCCTAAGAGAGAAGGGGGAGGGAAAGAGAGTAAAAAACTTGGAAGCAAGTAGGACTCAGACCCATATCTCAAAAAGAAATATTGGGATTATTTTGCATGTGTTCAAGAGCTTGGAACAGTATTAAACTGACTCATCTTAAAACCATAAAATGTAGGTGCCTTGCAACCTTTAAAAAAATCTCTCACAAAAGATGTTTCAGCCGTAGCTGAATTATTTTGTAGAATAATTTTTTTTCAGTTGTTCATGCATGAATGACTAGTTGCTTGTAATTAGGTTTGAGCATCTGTCTCACTCTTGTTGAGAAAAACTGAGTAGTGTAAAAGAAAAAAAATCACCAGATTAAATATTCAAGAAAGATCTTACTCAAAAATTTCAGTAGGGGAAAGAGATAGTTAAAACAGGGGAGACTGAACTCAACTCTGCTAAAAAGTGGTGTGAAGATGTGTAGGACTGAGACAATGAAAGGAGTAGCGTAGTATGACTAGACCTCTGTGTTTACCAATTGTTGATTATTCAAATTAGATTCTGGCCACAGAAATTGGAATATAAGGATACTATCTCCTTTGATAATCACATTTGAAAGAGGTGGCTTCCAGGATCTAAGAGAAGGATATTTTGGGGGTTGTAGAGGATTTACATCTTGAAAGGGCTGAGAAAGAACTTAAAATTTCAGGGCCTCCCTGGTGGTGCAGCGGTTAAGTGCTGGGCCATGGAGCTGTCGTCAGCAGCAGACCTCTCCTGCCTCACCTGCTGCTCCCCTCAGCAGTGTATTTCAGGCGATCTTCCTGTTCTGCTCCCCATTCTGTTTCTTGTGAATCCTCTTACCACCTCACGACTCTGGCCTGTACCCCAGCTTGTATGCATAAATAAATAAATCTTTAAAAATAAAAAACTTACAATTTCAAGTTTTCTAGAGTAAATACTCTTAATAAAAGAGAAATCAGGATCCTATAGTCAGACAAAAACTTGTCTAAAGTTTCAATGTCTGAAGTTTATTGAAGCTGAGAGGAACGCTAATCTTCGTCAATAGTTAATACTTGTTTCAATGTAGGACATTTCCTCCTCTCACAGATGGAAGGTGGGCAGTCAGACTAGAGCTGCGCAGTTAGATGCCTTGGTGGGTCATGCCAGATTTCATCTCCCAGACTAAGCTGATGCAGTCTTGCCTAAATCAGGATAGGTTACAGAGAGAATAGCTTAATGAAAACTCTTAATTAGAATAAAACAAGAACCTTACACATTTTAAGGGCCTTTTAACGCCAAATGTGTAGGCTGCAAGTAAGTATCCCTTTGCAAGAGAGATGATTTAGCATGTTTTCATCAGGTGTGATGACTTAGCTTGAACCTAGCTATTTCCTGGGCTGAATTCATACCTGCAGGCTGTGAGGGAAGTAGAATTTGATTTGTCAGCTTCCTTCCTCATGTAGTAATGATTATCAGATGCCAAGCAGATTTCTAGACACTCAGCCAGCACAAAAATTCTTTCAGACATTGTTGTAAGTGACAAGATGTTATTATCTACTCATCTTAATACCCATAGAAGTGACGCTTCTTGCTTTTAGAAAAAGGGGAGTATATTTTTCCTATTGGAAACATTCTTGTTTTTCGATTTTAATTTCCTGTAATTAATCAAGATAGTATAATACTGTGTATTTTTCCATGGGAGAATAACATCGTAAATTCTTTCCATGGATGATAAATAGAAAAATTACAAATTCTATTTGCAGTTTTAATGCAGTTTTTCTGGGAACTCTCCCATCCTTTTCTGTTCCAAATTTAGCAGGTGGATGCACTGTATTTAACTTAAAATTGTTGTAGGTTACTCCATAAAACATGAGTGAACTAGACTATGAATTGAATTTTGAGTTTGACGTATTAAAAAATATAAAGAGGGGAAAGGATGGCATCACTAATGACCCAAAGTAAGAAGGTTTTAAATAAATTCACTATTCTCATGTACTTTTAGGAAAGAGAATTTGGAATAGTACAACTAATCCCAAATGCCCAATTAAAGTCTCTTAACTGATTTAACAAACGCCTTGTGAATTTGTAGCTGGAGATACTTTAAATAAACATACATTGCATGGGAGGAAGTTCAATAGCTAAACAAATAGAAAATGCTGCAGTGTTAGCAAATCTAATAGTTTTAGCTTGCTCAAATTTCTTAGTAAAAAAGTTATAAGAAAAAAATCATTAATAGCCAAAGCATCAAGACAAGATATTCTTGAGATGATGATATTCTGTAGTATTTGATTTTTAGGAAAAGCTAAGTTAATAAAACATTTGGTTTCACAAATGTAGTTAAAAAATACCAACTCTTTTTAAATGTGTTTCATTTTCTATAAGATCTTAAAATTTGTATATTTTATTATAGATGAGAATAGATACACACAGAGAAATTGATTAGATACCATAGCAAACAGCTTAAATGGATATATGTTGCTTACTATTGATTTAAAACTGATATGAGATTCACAGCAGTGTGTCTTTTCTCTTTGGCACTACTTTTGTAGAGACTTCCAAAGGCATACGCCAATGAATTTAGAGGGAGGCTGGTGGAGTTCTTCCAAAGTATGTAAGCTCTTTAATTAAAGAAGTTACAGTGGCCACTCCTGACCTATGAACCTGCCAGCACTTCCTTTTTCTCTTGTGAGGACAGTGTCCAGAGTCCAATGTACCATCATAGGCTATCCTACAATACAGCCTCTAACAGAACTAGACTGTCCCAAACCCCTGGTAATAGAATTATTGTTTACCTCTGTACCAAGAAATTTGGGAAAGCACCAAAATCACTTGTGATGTGTGCTCAGGCTGACTTGTGGGAGTTCTTATGAGGCTGTTAAAAACAAAGCATGCCAGCTGTACCTGTGGTGGCTCCATGTGTGCTAATATGTCCAGGACAGGATTAAGCGGGATTTTCTTATTAAGGAATGAGATTCATTCTGTAATTGTTGAGGGCACAAGCATAGAGTCAGAAAACTAAATGAAAAATGAAGATTTTTTTGAGTTAAAAAAAAGTCAAAAAGGTAAAAAAAAAAATCTTCACGGCATTCCCAGAACAACAAGTACTCTGACAGGTGGGACACCCAAGTGCAAAACAGGCATTTGGAAATGTTATATGGGAGTAAATATTTAATGTATCAGGAGTTTGGAAACTAATGCTGATTTCACATTATGTTTTTCATTTTCTTGTAATCTCTAGCAGGAAGTGCTTGTCACTCCAAATGATGCAAATAATACTCTGCTTTAAAATCTGAGCAGTTACAAAATTCAAACTTGGTGCTTTTAAGTAGCTGTCCGGAGGAAAGACAGTTATTAAGAAACTAGTAACATCTCTTCTACACAGAAATATCAACTATGTTCATTTTGGTGCAGGTTGTTCTTAGAAAATTTAAGAATCCCCAGTAAGTCTTTCATTTTTGTTAATGCAGATAAATTTTGTTGGCTTTTGCTTAAGCTTGCTCACTTTCATGCAAATATACCATAAGTGGGGTTAAAATAGCCAGATGGCCTCTGAAAACTGTTGTTCCGACTTGTAATTCCCCTCTATCTCACTACTTTATATGCTGTAAGCCCACTGTAGACTTGGTATTGAAATACAAATTATTTTTATGGAAATTTTGTCTGCTTTACCAACTTAAAAACAAGGTGATCAGATAGTTTGATTCATTTAGTTGAGACCACTTCTCTGAATAAGACATTCCCAAAGGAACCTATCTGGTATAATTCTAATTAGAATAACAATTAAAAATAGTTGTGATAGTGCAACTTATGTTGAGGATTAACTGGACTTATGAACATCAGTATGTATTTGTGCCCTACCATATGTGAGATATAAAATTATCTGTACTGCTCTCATCTCACACCTAGTGGAAGACTTGAGGAGGTATCTATATAAAGAGACTAATATAGTAAGTGTGAAGAGTGAGAATGATCCCACTGTTCACCCTGATTGTTCTGAGAATTTCTGGAGCTCTATGATAGTTAAGAAGTTTGGATATACTGATGGGTTTTAAAATGATTGGCCGATACTAACTGGTTTGTTTGGCCCTGGTCATTGAAGAATCCTTAGGGTAATGTGATATGCAATGATAGGGGAATAAAAAATAATATTAAGTACATAGAAAATATTCTTAACGTTGTAGAGAAGGAAGTAGATTTTTAGAGCCTCTTGTCATTAATGATCATACTCATGGACATTGCTGATATGAATATTTCATGTAAATTTTATTATTTTGAAAAATTTGTAGCACAGGCTACTTATAATACTAAAAGAAGTTGAATGTAGAGTGCAATTCTGTTGGATAGGAATGCTATTCTTTCTCTTATTTAATTGATCACTTAAGATGTCCTAGGAGCTCTACTGAGAATTATATAAATATTAATACAGAAAGTCCTAACATCCATCTAATAAATAGGCCTTATCCTCATTTAACAGATATGGAAATTGAGGCTTAGCAGGCTAAGACAACTTAATGATGCATGTGTCATGTTGCTAATAAGAGGGAAGCTAAGAATGAGGAACCATCTGAATGGAATTTAATGCTATATACTGCTACATTGTTAATAAAATTATAATCCTGGTTTATTTAGGTGCTACTTACTGTGTTGTATTTCTTTCCAAGGAAATATTATATTTCTGCATGTTAAATGGGAAGGAGATGAGAATATGTTAGTCAAACTTGTATTCTCTAAATTGCTAGTAGAAAACAGTATCTTTGTTTTACAATTATATAATTAGTAAAGTTTTACATTTAGCATGAGAAAAATGACCTGCTAGATATCAGAATCAATATAACCTATTCAAATATGTAACTTTTGATACAAATAAAGGGAAACACTGGAGAAGGCTAACTGAAATGCATTTGACAAAACTCATCTTGTTAGAGCCATTTTATATGTGTGTGTGTGTGTGTGTGTGTGTGTGTATCCACATGAGATATATATGTGTATATATATATCTCATGTGGATATATCATGAGTATATTCACTGAAACAGATGTACTGATTATGACTTCATAAATCTAGTTCACTATTAATGAAATATTTAAATAAACAAATCCAACCCTGATGTTTTGCATGACAGAAAAGAAGGCAGTGGGCTTGTGAGAGGAGTTTCCACGGGACATGTGGTATATACCTCTGTTACAGACTTGTTGACATTGAGGGAATTTGGCTTTTGTTTGGTCTTCTCCATTTAATTATAAGCATTTTCAAGTCAGAGACTAGGTTTATTTATGACCAATAAGTCAATATCTTATATAGTATCTCACTCATGGGTAGTGGAAATGGAAGATGGAAAAAAGAAGAGAGGGAGGGATGAAGGGAAGGGAGGGAGGAAGGGAATAAGAGACGGAGGGAGAAAGGAAGAAAGGGAAGTTTTGCTGTCCCAGTGGACATTGCTTAAGTTCTTTAATCTTCCTTAGCATCAATTTCCTCATGTCTAAAGTGGAAAATGAGAATTGTGTTGTTGTGGATTATGTAAAGATTGCAGTAGAATACATAAATTTGAGAGGTTATTTAAATCTATTAATGAATATCATAGTTACCTAAAATCAAGTTGGATATAATAAATATGGGAAATTAATGACTATATAAAACTTGCCAAGAATGTTAGCTCTGCTAATTTAACATCAAAACTGATTAATGTTCATTAAGGCCTTTAGCTAGGCAAATTAGATAAGAATTTATTTTCCTGGCATTTGAGTCATAGTTTGATTTGTCTAATATCAATGACTTTAGAAGATTTCTTCACTATAATCATCTTTAAGTAAGCTCAAAAACATGCTAAATGATCCTTGAAGTGTACAAGAATTCAAAATGCTAAATTGTGTAGTGATGACCTTTAAAATGTTTTTTTCTGCATGTGTGTGTGAGGAAGAGTGACGGATGGATATTGGGATAAATAACATTTACAAATTATTAAAGGTTGTACACATATATTGCACAAAGTACCATTTGCCATTCATATTCTTCCCAAAAAAGAATATTAATTATCTTACAGAACTTCATTGGCAAAATGTCAGATCTTCAATGACCATGATCAAACAATAATAATGTCAGGATCTGAGAGATAGACATGAACTTAGAAACAGCAATTATATTTAGGTACTTTGTACCATCTGTTCCTTATAGGTAGAATTTTTCCAACAGATATTTACATGGCTGATTGTTTTTAGTTACTCAGGACTCAGCTTAAACATGTCCTCAGAGAGGCTAACACACCTCCTGTGGGGGCTCTATCACTCACTTTTTTGTTTTGTTCATATTACTACTTACTGCTATTTGAAAAGCACCTATTTATTCATTTCTTCTTCTCATTGCCCCCCTTAGCCATAGAATGTAAACTCACTGAAGTAGGGACTTTGAGTTCTTCTGTGGCCCAAATATCTGGAGCACACATAGGAGGAAATCAGTACAATTTTTGAAAGTTAAATGAATAAAACCCTCATGTTATATGTGAAGAGCCAGAGGATAAAGCAGGTAGGACTCTATGAAGGGTAAACACAAATGGTCATAAGCAGAGACATGGGTTGAGCCATTTTTCTAGGCACACAATTCAAAGTCCTGTTTATGACACATCCTTAGAAAACAAACTTTAATATGCTCAACCCTAAACAAAGGGACACAAAACATAAAAGCTATTTCTAGGCACTCTCCATTTTATTCTGAGCGGTATGTTTTCTCCAACAGTATTTTTCTCCAGAGCAATAGCACTATTCATCATTGGAATCTGATCTACCTCTTAATTCCTATTCTATTAGTGCCCTTTTGGTCCTGTACTTTGCTATGCAGAAGTAACAGAGAAGACTGTATGATCAGACTTCATACTCTGAAACATCGCTGCCACTCAGTATGAAAGAATACAGAAATAAACGATTATACCTTCATTCATTTATACACTTATCAATTAAGCAAATATTTCCTGAAAACTTCAAGTTTTAGATACATTGTTTTGGGATATAAAGAGGAAACAGACCTGCATCATTGGCATAGTAAAGGAATAGTTGCACTATGTTGGAAGGTGTAAGTGGTGTAAGGGTGTTTACTAAATCTTATAAGAGGGGAAGCAACAATGAATGCTGTCTTGAAAAAAAAAGTTAAAAAATTATATGAGCACATGTGTAAGGTGGGTCTTTGCATTTTGAAGAGTGAATGAGAAAAATGCACTCATTTGTTATTGGTTGAGAAAGCAAAATGTTGCTTAGGAAGACACAATGACAATTTATTACAAAACCAAACATACTTTTATCATATGATATATAATCACATTCCTTGATAATTACCCAAGTATGTTAAATAAAACCTGCATATGGATTTTTATAGCATCTTTTATTTATAATAGTCAAAATTCACAGACAACCTAGATGCCCTTCAATAGGTGAATGACTGGACAAACTTGGTTCATCCTTACAAAGTAGTATTAGTCAGTGATAAGAAGAAATAAACTATCAAACTATAAAAATAAATCACATAAATTTAAATGCATAATTGATAAATGAAAGAAGCCAGCTGGAAAATGCTACTTATCTTATGATTTCAAGATATTCTAGAAAAGGTAAAACCACCAGGAGTTTGGTGGTGAGGGAAGGAAGAAGGAATAAAAAGAGCAGAAGGTAATTATAGGACTGAAACAATTCTGTATAATACTCTTTTAGTGAATACATGTCATTATATATATGTTGGAATGTTACAGAATTTTACAACACAAAGAACAACCTGTAAAGTGAACTTTGGACTTCAATTAATAATTCTATGTCAATATTGGTACATTAATTATAACAATTGTGCCATGCTGATACAAGAGTTAATAATGGGAGGAATTTGGTAGAGGAGTAAATGGATATGTGGCAACTATGTGTACTTTCTCAATTATTCTTTAAACCTAAAACTATTTTAAAAAAATAGTCTGTTTTTTTAAAAACAGTGACCACTTCCTACTGAGGCCTGTAAAATCTGAGTTCCCAAAGTTAATAATTTATTGATTAGCTAGGAGATATTACTAAATGCATACTTGGCACTCATATCTGCACCAGATGCTGAGATCTGTAAATAAAATGTGCTCTTTGCTGTTGAGGAGTTGTACTTTCATAGAGGGTTGTAATTATCCAAACAAGGATAATATATTATGATAAGAGTTTCGGACAAAATATAATAGATAGCAAAATGGGCAGATCTACCTGTTTGGGGTGGAGTTCAGTAAAGCCCACAGTTGTTAAATCTAGAGGTAATTCTTTATTGATAAATAAAAGAGGATAATATGCATTGGTTTTTAAATGTCTAAAGAAAGAGATGGTTGAAGATATGTACTGTGGATTGCATACTTGTTAAGGAATAAAACTAAGGTCTTTGAGACCAATCTTATAAAATAAATGAAAATAGTCAAGGGCTTAACTAACTTAAATGAAGCTGAAGAATACAAACAAGGGGAGTTAGTGTCTAAGAGAAGTGGAAAAATGATGACTAAGGATTCACAGATTGAATTTTAAGAGCTTACAAGTAGCTCCATTCAAGAAAAACTGTTCTTGAAAAATGTATGTCTAATTTGGCTGAAGTTTTGGGTTGAATTATTTACATATTTCACTTTAACATTCTGAGATACCAAGAAAATGTATGACTTTAATCACCACAAACTCTCATCTGTATTTTGGGTGTGTTACTTCAGCATCTCTATCCTAAGACCAGGGAGAGATCTTGGAAAAGGGGTGTTACAAAGAATACAAGTAAATTTTGTTGACATTGAAGATGTCAAGGTTTTTAGAAGAACATTGATGGTTAATAAAAATGGAAACAGGTAGGATAGAAAACTAATGGTCAGGGAAACAAGTTCTAGGAAATTATGGAGGCATAATCATCAGATCAGAAGAAGACAGCAATGTTAAAGAGTAAAAAAGGCACATAACCAAACTGCCATTACATTAAGTTTATTATTATCATCTCCTTGTTTTGTACAGATGTCAGGGACTTATGGTTTGAAATTTTTAGTATGGTGATTGGGTAATATCAGTGCAGACCAAGATACCGGGGAATAAAACATCTTCTACCCTGAGGACTTAGCATGAATGAAGAGATGGTCTTGTTGAAGAAGGGTTGGGGTTCAATTAAATCAAGAAAATAGAAGGAACTGTTTATAATTTTTTTGGAATGAATTTTATTTTGAATTAGGTGCTAACAGTTAAAAAAATGATGAAGAAAGCCTTGTAAATAGATGTTCCATCTTAAAAGATGCAAATTTCAGGCTTTAGTATTTTAAGTGGTCACTTTGAAAGGTTGAATTGAGAGGCACAGGAACTGGTAGTGTTAAATTTTTGTATGAAATGTGTTTCAGGCATTTTGGCATAATTTTTGGTTGAAAATCTTAGAGGCAGAAACTCAAAGGTAGGGCCTCCTACCCTGGTGGCACAGCGGTTAAGCACAGTGCTGTGTTGCTGTCGGCAGTGGCGACTTGAGTTCATTGCCCAGCGGGGAGATTCCCACATGGCACAGCAGACCTCTCCTGCCTCGCCTACTGCTCCCCTCAGCATTGTATTTCCGTCAATCTGCCTGTTCTGCTTCCCACTCTGTGGTGTACCCTTTTGCTGCCTCACACCTCTGGCCTGTACCCCAGCTTGCACGCGTAAATAAATAAATCTTTAAAAAAAAAAAAAGAAACTCAAAGGTACATGTGGTAAAGATATCACAACTTGATCAAAGGAATTACACTTCATAGGAAAGAGTTTCCTTGATTGTGTTTGGAGGTCTCTGTGGATTTTTTTGCTTATCAATTCTGCAATTTATGCTAGATTGAAATCTCTTGGTTTGGGTAAGTGTAATTGGTACAAATTTCTACTCACAGATGAACTGTTCTGCTGCAGTCATCCTTGAAGTATACACAGTGACAACGGTGAACTCCTACCCCCTACCCCAGGGCCTGGATATTTAGTACTGTCAGTTTAAGTGCTGAATTGTGGGTGGGAAAGAAGTAGAAGGCTGAAGAAACTGGTCAGAGATTAGCATAGGTAGGATATGGGAGATATTAGTGAGCATTGGATGAGATGTAATAGTTAAGGTTAACTTCAGAGGAAATACAGTAAGAGAGTTTACTGGGACTTTTAGACAGAAAACTAGTGAATTATTTTTGGAAAGAAACACATTTTCAATTTATAGAAACAGAAGCTTAGTTTTGAAATGTCTAATGAAACAGTTATCATTTTCACATTGTCGTGACAATAGAAATCTATTTATAGAGTTTGCACTGGACTCAGAATGTGTCATTACATAAACACACAAAAATGTGTTCCTTACACTTAATCAATTTGGTGGGGTGTTTGGAATTTTATTTTGAAAGGAGTTTGTTTCCAGAAGTAGATTTTTTTTTTTTAATGGTGAAGTATATCCTATTAAATAGTGTGACTTTGAAAGAAATTAATAGTTCTAGAAAGAGCAAATTATAAAATATCAACTAGTGTACTCTTAAGAAGTCAGGTTAAGAATGACAGCTGTGGGGCCTCCCTGGTGGCACGAGGAGTTAAGTCTCAGCACTATGAAGCTATGGGCAGCCACTGCAGCACTAGTTCCATCTCTGGCCAAGGAGATTCCCACATGATGCTGCACACCTCTACTATCTCGCCCGCTGCTCCCCTCAGCAGTGTATTTCAGTCACTCTGCTTGTTCTGCTCCCCAGTCTGTCTCTGGTGAATCCTCTCATCCCCCTCCCCATACTCTGACCTACACCCTAGTTCTTGTATGCATAAATAAATCTTTTTTTTTTTTTAAAGAAGGACATCTGTATACACAAACCAGGTGAGGTTTGGGGTGGGGTTGCTTTCCAGTTGACCTCTAAGGATACAGACAAAAACCAGGGAGTCTCAAGGGTCATAACTGCATGTATCTTGTGTCCATCCTGAACCATTGTTTTCTATCAGTAATTACCAAGTAACCCAATGGAGCCAAGAAATTTGAATTAAAATATAACCATTATATAAGCAATTGAGATTCCAATCTTCTCAAATACAGTCGGCTCCAAAAGGTTGTTAGAGTAAATACTACAGTGCCTGGAATATAGGGTGAGGTTTCAATAATTATTTTTAAAAGACTAGGCTCAGTGATTGAAAATAACCAGTCAAAGATTTTACTGGAGTTCTCATCTATAAAGTGGAACTATTAACAGTCTCTTCTCTAACGTTGGTAAGATACTATGTTAACAAAATATTTCTTAAACATTTAAAACAGTTCAAGCCCATAGGAAGCAATCAGTGGGTGATACTTCTTTTTATATCACCCTTCTCTTCTCTAACTGGGTTGGAGTGTTTAAAACAGAGGTTGAAAAATAGCAATCCATATCTGGATCTAGGTCTTGCTGTATTTTGTTTTGGTCACACTACTTAAGCAATGAATTTAGATTCACAGGGATATAGCTAGCATGTGTTTTCTTGTTTGCCAGAGTTCTAGGCCGTCTTTTTTCTCATATATGGTATTATAGACAACTTAAGCCACCTGCTTGATACGTAATTATTTATTATAAATTACTTGGCCTTTATTTTTTTTCTTTGCTCTTTCATTCTCATTTTTTTTTCTAAATTCACTACTTCAATATAAGAAGGATAAAAATAGTTTATGTACTTGCAAAAACTGACAGTAACATTTCATTGGCTTGCAATAGGGAAATGACTACTGGGTCAATATGCCATCTCAAAAGTTGCTTTGAAGAGAATTCAATTAATTACATTTAGCTGGTTTTTCTTCAGTGTAACAAATGAAAATGAATAATACAGATTTTCATTTCCTCCCTTTGCTTTATGAGATGTTTCATTCTTGAATTCTGTATTGTTGTTCACAAAAGATATTTTAAATTTCAATTTTTGTAAAGTAGATAACATATGCCTAACATTAAAAAAAACTTACAAAAATATTAATATAGTAAATGAATGCAAAATAATGGAAGCATCCTCTGGTCAAAAGAGAGTCTTTCCTGGAGATACATTATTATATTCTTTCGCAGGAGATGATACTTAATGGCCCAGTATTTATGCTAATTGGATTAGTAGTGTCTATGATAATCACTTTGTGACAGAATTAATTTTTGGAATTCAGAAAAATGACCATAAGTTTTATCCACTGAAATGAAATATTTCTTTGAATACATTGAACACGTACCTTTGAGTTGAAGGGAACTTTTATTAAGGATACAAATTGAAATAATTTTACACTTTATGTTAACTATGTTCATATTTATTATTTTTTATTTGTCAAAAGGTTTGTGTGACTGGTAGAGAGATCCTGTAATCAAAACAGTAGTATAGGCCAATGTGCCTGCTTGTAAATGCTCTCAGGACCTCAACAACCCTCACCCTAACAGCAATAACTAATATATTCAAGAAAATAGAGATTTGAAATGATAATGGATTATAGATTATAGATTATAGAATTAAAATATTTTTTTTTCTTGAAGAGTAAAAATTAATTGACTTAGTTCATGCTCTCGTACTATTGCCCATATAACCAGTATTGACCAGTTAATTCTGAAGTCAGAAGCTAATACACTCCAATTTCCCTGGGCTGGGCAAAAGAACTACTGTCATGTAGTAGTTTGTGTGTATAAGTCTGTTGCCTTAGCAAGCTTGGGCTTGTGGGAAGTAAGGCAATATTAAGTGCCTGGTGCACATTTCATGAAACATTTAAAATTTCAAATGCCACACATAAGCAAAATGGTGAACAGATGAGGATATTCATTACAACACTGTTTAGATGTTATGACTCACTATAAAACTCATATTAACTGTTAAAAGTAAAACGTGGACAGAAATAGAAAATATTATCAGTCAAAAAAATCTTCAATAGTTAAAATCCTTTTAAAAATGGGGACTTAGTAAAGCTTGGAGTTGGTCATGGTCTTAGTCACATTTATATTGCAGAAATAGACAAATGAAAATCAAGGCCTTTTCTCCAGACTTGTTTCTAAATCATTTACCTTCCAGGACCAAAGACCAACGTTCTCTGATGATAGATTGGGGTTCTTAGCTGCAGTTTTATCCATCTTCATACTAAATGATAGTGTAGGCACCTTTGATTGATTTTGGGGTGAAGATGCCAATACTGAAGAGTTCAAGTCTAAATCATTTGTTAGGTTAATTATGGCATACTTGCCACAGATTGTAATTATGATAAAAACTTTGGAATTTTTTTTACACTTGTTTTTCAGAATTCTTGTCTTGTGGGAAGTTTACTGTAACTCTTCTAAATTTTCACTCTTAATTTCAGCTAGTTATTTTATACCCTAGTTTTATTGTTTTAAATATGCCTTTTATTTTTGATAATATTCTAATGCCTAGTGAGAACTATCGCTAGAAGTTGATATTGTTAGTGGGGAAATCTAATGGAATATAATCGGAGGTTTGTATTAAATTAACATTTTGTACTTCTAATGGTGTCCTCATTAACTAATATTTTTTTTCAAATTAAGAACAAACTGAAATTGCTTTTGCTAACTCCAACTTCATTTTTCATATACTTATTCATTCTACAATGTGGCATTTCCATTAGACTCTCTGTTACCTTAGTCATCTTTCAAGTTATACTAAAAAATATATTTGAGCGAAGGTCAGATCAGAAATTTCAAGGATCTCTATTGAATCAAGTAACCGTTGATATTTTAATTAATGTGTCCAAAAGAACAGTAATGTTTCTTGTGACTCAAAATGCTTTGAGGAAGTTGATCAAATATAAATTTGGGATAATTTTTGAAATTTTAGGTTTTACTTAAATTTTTCTTGACAATGTATTTTTCACACTTATGTTTCCTTTGTTTTTAAGTACGTTCACATTTATCTCTCTCTGTAGATATGTATTTGTCTCTTTCTGTTTCTCTAGATATATACAGATATGTATTATAAGATCAAAAGGATGTTTCTTTTTCGAATTATAACATACAATGCTAGCATATATAACTATACAATTTCTGTATTTTTGTCACACACACCTTATTTGTTTAGTTTGAGCCAACAATATTTTTTCAGTTTCTAAACTTCTATGATATTTTTCCTTACTTTGATTGATACCTAATCAATCCCATCCTTTAAATTGTTTCATAGACATGTCATATATTTGTAAGTGCATGGCCTTTTGTAAGGACTAAAATAACTTCTCATCATATATTGATTATTTCCCTATGTATATTATGTTCTTATCACACTGGCTTTCACCAGCCCCTTCAAACACGACTATGCTTTGGCCCAGATCACTAATTCTGTTTGGAACATTATACTTATTCACAAACAATTATATTCACACATGTTTTGAGTACCAATAAGTGTTCTTTTAGATCCTGGTGATTCAAGAGCAGAACAGTTTCTGCTTCATGAAGCTTACAAATTAGCAAAGGCATAGAAAATAAAATACATCTTTAAAAATAATGTATAAAAGATTGATAAGCACTACAGGATAAAGAAGAGGTATGCAGTGCTGGCAGTTGAGGGTGGGGTTGAAATTTTTAACTGGTTATTAGGAAAAGCCTCCCTGGGAAGTTGACATTTTAAAAATCTCTGAAGGAGATTCAGGAGGGGACAGATGAATATCTGGGAGAAGAGTTTTCAAGCCAGAGGGGATGCTAAGTGCAAAGGCCCCAAGGATCTGAAGAATAGCAGCATTTTTCACTAAAGGGCATGGGTAGAGAGAAGTTTGTGAAAGATCTCAGATAGATTATTTAGATGCATATGGCATTTTGATGCAGAAATTTCTAGAAGACTTCTAAAAACCTAGATATGGCTTATTTATTTTTTCCATTTATCTCTCTGTTCTTTAACATCCAGGCCCAAGTACATTTTTTTCCTGAGGTCATGGTACTATACAGAAATGACATGACAGCTCATCACTTTGGCATAGAACTTCTGTCTCAATTTGGTTTTAAACAGTTACTTTCATTAGGTTTCTATTTTCTTGATTTGTTTCTAGAGTCATTTTCTATGCTAAACCTTACTGTGTACATGAATTATACAGATAGATTGCTTGATCTTTTATATTTCTCTCCATGTCACTCTCTTTTTTTGTTTATTACCTAATACTGTTTGCTAACACTCAAAAGAGAGAATAAAACCTTATATTGTATACTATTCTATAGTGCATCTGGGCAGAGCTGCTGCTTCACAGATGTGGTTTGCGGAAGTGTCATAGAATTTGTCAGGGAATTATCACTATGCATTTTAAACATAAAAAGGAGAATTTCTATATGCTTTTCACTGTACCGTGTTCCTGAAATTAGATTGAGGCAATAGAACAACCAGGGATACAGGCATTTTGTGGTATAGGCCTTGCTCTAGTACTTTTGGTTTCTATCCATTCCAGAGCTTTTCCTATTGGGATAGACAAAACTGACAGAACTATTGCTTCTACTAAGTAATCCATCATATAATGACCTTCTTCTATTCATGGTAGAGTATCTAAACAGAGGGATATTGCCTGAATCTCACTACCTCCTGGCTTTAGTCTTGGTTCTTGGGTAAGCAATACAAAAATGTTTTCATCAAACTATAGGATGGTCTTATCTATGTAACACAAAAGTTGATTTTGTCCAAAGAGACATCTGCTCTTTGGCTTCAGCTTCTAAGAGATGACTTATGTCACATCTAAAAGAAGTACTTTTGCTCCAGGTGGGGGCTGGTCATTGCATATATTGGGGAAAGGGGCAGTGATCATGCCTAACAGTCTTAAAATGGGGCTCAACTGTGCCAAATTGAGCACAGTGTGACTTAGAATAAGAACTTGGGGTCATAACAGTCAATTTGAAAAGCAAGTTCAACCATGTGGACAATCAGTAAAATTTGCCATTATGCCCACATAATGAAGCCCCAATAAAAACTCTGTATGACATAGTTTGAGGGAGCTTTCCAGGTTGATTATATGCCATATGCACTGTCATACATTGATACTAGAGGAGTATCATGATGATAGAGGACACCAGAAACTGGAAATTTTTGGAATTTACACTATATACTTTGACTAATATTAATCTTATCCTATCCTTGTAATAAACTGTAGCCAAATATCAGCTTTACATTTTCTTGAGTTATGTGGACCTCCTAAATTATTGAACTGAGTATCATTTTAGGGACCCATCAGCTCTGTAGTTATCTTGTAGAAGTTTGTGTCCTCAACCTTTGTTAGTTTTACTAACTATCGGCACCCTGTCATCAAATGAATAGTTCATTTATTTATTTGTTTACTTTGTATTTGTATGGAGGATAATTTGAATTATTTGTTTGTGGTTCTTATTTTATATTAATACTTTTTTGCCAGCTCTATAAGGGAAGATGTTTTTTCCTTTTTGTGTTTTGTAACTGAAAGAAGTGATAGATGTATGGTGACAATGAATTGTGGGTAAGTTGAGAATGAAAATGGATTCCAAACCTAGACTTCTTGACTATAGAATCAAGTTATTCCCTAAGATTTTTCCAATCCTTGGATTATGAGAAGCTGTTTGCACATGTGTTGATATCTTTTTTTTCAAAGTAAGCAGAGTTAGATATCGCCAAAGCATTCTGTTCTCTAGTGTCTAACCTAAAAATACTCTTTGCATTTATAGTTAATGAAGATCTTTATATGTCTCAGACTTTTGTGTTTGATCTAATTACATTTTTTCAGATTTATAATATGTAGTTACACCCCAAAATTATTAAGGTAAATGGGGTTGAATAGTAAACTTTTTGTCATTAGCATCTTTAAACTTACATTCTTCTCAGCTAAACTTAGTATCATTCCTTAATTCAGAGTCTGAAGCTCTTTACAGCAAGAAAGTATTCCTTAGAAAAAGACCCTATGAATTTTTTTTCAAATGCTTTAAATATCCTTCTTAAGAATGATGGTAATAAGATTTTTAAAAATAGAATGAATTAATAGAAATATTTTACTAGCTTCCTTTCTGTTTGATGGATATAATTTAACTATGCCAGGGACAGTAGACAAAATGTCTTCTTTTTCTATTATTTTGAACTTTCTAATCATTTTTAATGCTTGTTTATTTAGAACAAAAGGTATCTAACATCCCTAAAGGATCTTTAGGAAAATGTGTTCAATTTATTAATTTAATGGTAAAAGGGGGCTCATTTACTATTCTTTTGTCATCTAAGGTGATATTTTTTCTTGCTATATTTACCATGTCACTATGATCTGGTCATGATGCTTTCTGATAGGAAAATAGAAAGAATTTTATGGTGTATTTAACACAGCTTCTCAAAATTGTATAGATTAATGAGACTTTACAAAGAAGGATTGGTCTTAAAGTTTCTTTTCTTAAACTGATCTTATCATGGTGCGTCTGTTCTCTGGAAGGTGGGGCAAGGGAATGAGAAAGACCACATCAAATTCATTTGGAGAGCTGTTATATTATTCACTGAATCCACACAAGGTCTCCTCTTTCTTGTCCTACCACTTGATAATTTATCTAAATAATACTTGTGCAAATGTAGTAGAGCATTTTCCTTGAATTTTTAAAGTTCTGAATAGTCTTCAATGTAGGAAGTCTACAAAATTAATTCGAGACATTTGCATTTTGCCTTAGTTACCATAATAATTTTACCCCCTGCTATTATTATACTTTGTAACCTGCATATAGCTGTCTGTAATAGTGTCGACTTGCAGCAATTTAATGACATTTCTAAAACCTTCTTATCTTTAGTATACACAGTAAAAATGATTAAGTGGCAACCAAGAGAGTCTGGGAAACAATAGCATCCATTAATTATAGTACTACTCAAGAGGAAGAAACAGGAAGCTAGCAACAAATAGACTTAATAAGAAGAAACCAGAAGATAGAGACTATAGCACTCAGAAGCTAGAATGAGAAATTAGATTCCATTGAGCAGTGGTGACACAAACCACTCTGCATTTAATTGATAGATTGAGGGACTTAGCCAGACAGGTAAGCCTTCCAGGCTTCTAGGCTTCTTTCCAATTCTGCACCTGAGGAAGCTGAAAAGCCTTTATTTTAATAGCTTAGTAAATGATAGTTATCTGATATCTTAGGCTCACAGGAGAGAGTTGCTATGGAGCTAAAAAGGATTATAATGGCATCCTAGAGGAGGTTGGGGCTTATACACTGATACCTGAGGAGCTGGATATGAGTCTGCCCCACAGGGATGAGCTTGAGAGAGAAGTATTTAAACAGGATCAGGTAAAAGTCACATCTGACCAGATTCATATGACCAGAGAACTTTTGATCTTTCTTTGGTTGTGAAACACTTTTTTTGACCTCAGAAACATTAGAGATATAATTCATGAGGTGCTTTTGTGTACACTTTAAAAAAATTAAGGCCACAATTAAAGAATATCAAAGAGTTGCTTTTATATTTATATATATATATAATATATATTTTACATTTTTTCTATAAAGTCTATTTCATATTAGAATCCTAGATCAAAAATTTAGGCATGTTCTATATTATGCTACTCAAGAAAAAGAAGCAGGAAACATTCAAACCTCATTATTTATGCCTATAATTATTTAGGCCTATAATTAATTATGTATATATAAATACATAATTTGTTGAAAATTACAACATTTATATTAGAACACAATTTACAAATATAGTAGTTGCTAATCACTGGTGGACAGCTTACTTGGTTATCCCAAGCAGAAATGAGAAAATAAAGAACAAGAGTTTTCACTGCCTCGTGACTTAAAAGAGTCTGGCTAGGCATTTGTAGTGATGCAGGTAGGTAGGAACTTTGCTCTTAGAACAGAGATACTTCTCCAAAGAAGAAAAGCAAGTGGCCAACAGATACATAAAAAATGCTCAACATCACTTGTAATCAAGGAAATGCAAATCAAAACCACTATGAGATACCACCTCACACCTGAGAGGATGGCACACATTAAAAATACAGGCAATAACAAATGCTGGAAAGGATGTGGAGAAAAAGGAACTCTTCTACACTGCTGGTGGGAATGTGAACTGGTCCAACCACTATGGGAAGCTGTATGGCCATTCCTCAAACTGCTAAACATGGAGCTCCCATACGACCCAGCAATCCCACTTTTGGGAATTTACCCAAAGGACACCAAAACACTAATCCGAAAGGATACATGCACCCGTATGTTCATTGCGGCACTTTCACAATAGCAAAGGTATGGAAGCAACCCAGCTGTCCAAAAATAGATGATTGGATCAAGAATATGTGGTCCATATACACAATGGAATACTATTCAGCATTCAAAGAAGATAAACACATGCAATTTGCAGCGACATGGATGGAATTAGAGGGAATCATACTCAGTGAATAGCCAGAAAGAAAAAGAAAAATATCAAATGGTTTCACTTATAACAGGACTATAGGGAAACCAAATAGGAGAGAGACACTCAGCGGGGGAGGGGGGGCAGCGGATAAGGGCACAAAATGGAATAGAAAAGAACACAAGGGACCATGGAATGGAGATGGATCACGGGTGAATTGGTGGTGGGCTACCCAAGGGGAATACAAAATGTAAAAGACATAAATAACAATAATATATATATATACATATATATACATATATATATATGTATAAAAGAACAGAGATACTTGATAAAGTGGAGAGAGGTTTGAAGAAAACTAAGTAACTGCTAGCGCTGAAAGGTGAGGCACAGACTAGTGGAGAAATACTCTGTTCAGAGATTACAGATTCTGTGGGTTCTTAGCAAGTTGGAAATGCTAAGATATGGGTGACAACAGAGCTGAATAACTGTGTTTCAATAGACAGGCTGCAAAAAGAAAGAGGAGATGAGTAACAGACACTCTCCTTCACCAAATTCTAGTCAGGCTCTTCTGAACTCTTTCTCAACTAGCCCCAATTTTGGTCTCCAAAGACTTGAACAAAGCTTTTCCATAGTTTCTAACAGCTCAAAGATGCATCTGTAGAATGACCTAGTCCCTCTTAAGGAGTCTACCTGAGAAAACTCAGTGCTGCCAAAAGAACTTGCTGTTGTTCCAGCTAACACCTAAGAGATAGCTCTTTCTCTCAGTCTGCTGGAGGGTAGGAACCTAATCTTGATAAATGTCATTAACAAAAGCATATGGATTTTATATGAACCTTCTTTCTTTCCTTTTTTTTTTTTTTGTAATTTTTCACTTCTCTTACTCTAATGAGCTCCAATTCACTTGTCCTCTTATTCCCCTATTTACTTTTAAAAATTCTTCATCACAGACTGATTGAAAATTGGAAATGAAGAAGTTTGTCAATTTCAGAGAAATCACCAAAGATGGCTGTGCCTAAATGTGAAGTTTATTATTTTTCTGTTTTTACCTGATATCAAACTGCAAACAGTGAAACCACTTGTCTGTCTTCACCCTACTTGAAGATGCTTCAACTACTGACTTCTAGAAATCTTCTCAACTGTCTTCCCTTAGGACTCCCTACTGGACTCGTGGTTTACTTCAGTCTTTGCCCTTTTTTCTTTTGTTTCCATAGAAATACCTCTTATTGCTTACACAATATGCCACCAGATACACTGAGATACAACTCTTTAATTGGGCCAATTTATTTTCAGGACTGAAAGACTGGTTCTCTGAAAATATTGAATGGTTTCACTTATAACAGGACTATAAGGAAACCAAATAGGAGAGAGACAATGGTGGGGGGGAGGCGGAGGGAGGGAAGGAAAAGGGCACAGGATGGAATAGAGAAGAGCGCAGGGGACCATGGAGATGGATCGCGGGTGAGTTGGTGGTGGGCTATCCAAGGGGAATACAAAATGTAAAAGACATAAATAACAATAAAAATATATATTAAAAAAAAAAAGACTGGTTCTCTGAAAAAATTGAACAACTCCTGAATTTTGGAATCTTATGAGGCCTTTCCAACTCTGGACAAGGAGAGCAAAAATTTGCCACCCCAAAATATGTCGTTTTTGGCAAAAGCTTGATTATAATGAGAGGCTCTGAAGGCTGTGTAGGCACAGCTTTGAAGTTTATGTCTAGCCTTCTCTCTATGGTGGTTTATTCCAGAAAGATCTTTCATTGGAGAATGCAGAAATCCTTTTGTTTTCTCCAGTAATGCACTAACTGAACTTCCCCTTCAGTCCCCCAATCTCCCTTGTTGTAGATAAGCTATTTAAGAAGGCATTCAAAGCCATGTGGGCAGTTTTCTAGATCATATTGGGTTTCTCCATGAATACACAGGTATACATGTTATTATTAGACTTCTATATGATTTTCTCATTAAAAAAAGCAGTCACCTCTGTAAAAATCAAGCTTGAGTTCAGTTTATGCTGGACTCTTTTTTCTTATTGTAATAGTGTATTACTGTCCTTGTCACTTTAATTAGTATGTGGTTTTGTTTATTTTTGACAAAGGAAAGAAGAAAGGCACTCGAAATCTGTGCATTCAGTGTTAGGGATACTCATCCATGCACACTGGTCATTGAGCCATCCAGTTATCTAAGCAAAGTTATGATTAGGAGGTAGAGAGAGGAACTAATATACATATATATTTAATTTTTAGTACCAAGTATGCAACATAAAACACATATCAATGAATTTAATCATAGCAGCAGTACTATGAGGAAATAAGGCTCAGAGAAATTTAAACATTTGGTTAAATTCACATGACCAGTGCTATCTGGATAGCCCTCTAGGTACATCTGATGCCAAAGGTCACATCTGTCTTTCTCCACACTACTTGTGGAGATGGCAGCTATATGACTTACTGAAATTTCACTGAGGATAAAAAATAATAAAACAGATGTAAATTGGAAAAGTCCAGACTTGCTGCCAGACAGCAAGACAGGAACTAATTAGCAGATCTGGGGAAGCTCACTGAGATTAACAAACTGTTTTGGAAGACTTCATGAAAATGGGCCTTGGAACTTAGTGCTAGAATTGGTTTATTCCTCCTGTCAGGACTCCTTGACAACAGGGTGGAGGGCTTAGAATTTAGGTGGCACCAATGGTGGGTGTGTGACTGATTGAAGGTGGGAAAGTTGTTCAGGTTTGTTATCTGGAAGCTGAGAGAACATACTAGTGCTGTAAGAGTCTCTCAGATAAGGTCTGAAATTATTACCTAAGGTAAGGTGAAAGTTAGGCATAAGTAAATTGACTACAAAGGTTGTTTTCACATCATCAGTTCCAAGGAGTGTTTAGTTCATAGATTAAAAGATCATATATTTGTGTGTAGAGAGCTACCAGCAGTATATTATCTCCTGTGAATATCTTGGCCGCTAAGATTTATGACCATAGCTGCTAACAAGCCACTACGTACGAGTGGTTATATTGCAGATATAATGCTGTAGAGATAATGTTTTTAGGCTAAAATCTTCCCATTGATTTATTTTCCTTGTTTCCTTTTTACTGTTAGATTGCTCAATAAACTTGCAATGAATTCTGAAGCATGTACTTTTAAAATTGTTAAAGATTTTGAGGAAATTTGAAATTGCTCAGATGGAAAGAGTCCATTAAGTTGTCTTTTAACTTCATTAAGGCAAGGAAAACCTAGCATCTTATAGCAAGTCACTGGTTTTTTAAAAAGTTTCTTTTCACGCAGCATTTATAGACCCTCTTGTCTTACCCCAAAACTACACCCTCAATGTTGTCACTCTTTATTTCTTTCTTGAAATTTTTTTAAAATAACTTTTTGGAAATGACTGTATTGAACAGTGTTCTGGAGGCAGAACTTAAGACTGTGATGAGGCTGAAACACTTCTGCTTGAATTCAAGTTGTTGAAAGAAACCCGGCTTTAATTATCATGGGCCGTATTATCATGGCCAGTTCTTCTTTTCTTCCTCTCAATTAGTGCCATTCAGGTTCTCAAGGGAAGGGAAACAATGGTAAGTGTTCTTGTGCTGTTCGGAGCTGTCTTTATTTTTCAGTCCTGAAGAGCCTGGTCCTAATCTCCAGGGTACTGGGGCTCTGACAGACACACAGGGCAGATGGCACAGCCACATTTGCAAGCTTCAGTGCCACAAGGGTGTGGCTACGTGCTCTAATTATAAAAAGTGAATCTTAATTTGTTTGTATGCTGTTCATATTGGAAAAAAGGAAGTGAAGAATTTTATGTAGAATTTGGTCAGGACCAAACTAGAGCATTTGAGTTGTAATGCTTGCCCCTTTTATCTCCATCAATGTTACGCATAGTGCTATTTAGTTAGGTAAAATGTGTGTGCCAACACTCCCTTAGTAGTTTAGATGCAATTTTTTTTTAACCCATATAGCAACTTCAGCTGCTAGGCACTGTTATTCCCACTTGACAGATTAGTAAAATGAGGTCTAATGCTAACGTTTCTTCAGGGCAAATAAAAAATAGGGATATATATCCAACATAAAATGTGTGTCTTTATTAATGTGATACAACCTCCAACTGGGCCTACTCTTCTCTATCTGGAAGTAACACACCTTCTTCTGAACTCTATGTAAATTTCCCTTTACCCCTTAACACTTTGTGTCTTGTGTTACAGTAATGTATGTGCACCTTTTATCTCTTTGACAGCAGGAATAACACCTCAATCATGTTTTTAACTCTTCTACTGTCATTCACATGTCATTTATTCAACACTTGTTGATGAATGAATAATGAAGCATTTCATTTCATGAGAAAGTTTCTGAAAAAAAGAAAGTGTAAGAAGAAAATCACAGCCAAAGTAAAAGGCAATTCTTCAAAATGTCAAATAGTAATAGTAAAATAATTCTGACTCATTTTATTCTTCATATAAGACATAGTTTCCTTGAAAGAAGATAATCAAATTTGACCAAAATATTAACACAAGTAGTATGGATATTTGTTTGGATATACAAATAATAACATTAGGCCTAACTGTTTAGATATTAATTAATGGAAATTACTTTATTGTAGAGAATAGTGTTTTAGTGACATGGTTAAAATTGTGGAAGTCCTGAAATTATTGTTGAATTTTCTTTTTTTTTAAAGATTTATTCATTTATACATACAAACTTGGGTGCATGCCAGAGGTGTGGTGCAGTGAGAGGGTTCACCAGAGACAGAGTGGGGAGCAGAACAGGCAGATTGACTGAAATACACTGCTGAGGGGAGCAGCAGGCGAGGCAGGAGAGGTCTGTTGTGCCATGTGGGAATCTCCCCAGGAGGGCATCGAACTCGAGAAGCAGCTGCCAACAGCTCCAAGGCTCTGCGCTTAATTCTTTGCACCATAAGGGAGGCCCCTATTGTTAAATTTTCTTAGTGGTATGGAAGGAACTGTAAAAATGATCACAATGAGGTAATTGTTCCTAAACCCTGATTATTCTTGACATATATTAATTTGAATAACCCAGTTGAGACAGGTCTGGAAAGAAAATAGGCAAATGATAATTGTTTACTTGCATTTTATCTATCTTCTTGCATATTTGTATGCACATTTTAGGAAATAAGTGTTAAAGTCAGAAAAGTTAAAAAAAAATAAAATTACCTACAAATTGTATGCTTGTAAAACCTGGTGAGAAATTTGAGTGAGGTCTGCAGTTTAATTAAAGTTTGCATTAATGTTTACTGCCTGGTTTTGAAAATGTTCCAGGATAGTGGAGTGGGGTGGAGCTACACAGGGACTTTACTATTTTTGCAATTTCATTTTAGTCAAATTTTTTAAAACTAAAAAGCAGAAAATCCCTTGCAAACCTACTACCCAGAGGTAATAATTAACCTTAAAAAAATCTCCTAATATTCCTAAAAAGTTTCCAGCACTACTTTCTCAGAAATATAGTTTGATTGTCATTACAGAATCTCATTTTGAATGTCTGTCTATTCAGCTATCAGTATCTATCTATATCTATCTATCTATTCATCCTCTATAGTTCAATAAGTAAATTATGATCTATGACAAAGAATTACCTATAATAATGAAATCTAATGTTCACATAATAGAGAAACACAGCAAAGAGTCAGAACAAAAAAAAAAAAACAACTAAATCAAACTAAACCCAGAAATCTAACTGTAAAACAGAGGCTACCACAGTGGGAGGGAACCCAATGTACTATGGTAGAGAATTATGGGTGCTCAGTGGTGGGTGTGTTACTAATGTACATCTGAACAGGTAGGACCTTATATTTCTGAATCATATACAGTGTTGCAAGTCATTTTAAAAAAAGAAAGAATAGCTAATTGTATACACTTATAAGCCTCCCTATGAAATAAACTATACTTTTAAATATGCTTTTGACTTTCTCCCATTTCAAAAGGGGTTCATGTGAAGCTACACCATTCCATGGTGAGCATCCTTGGGGAAATGACAGGCGAGAGAAGAACACAAATATTCCCATTTGTTGTCTTTTATATTATGTTCATGTTTCCCCAAGTTGATATATATTCCTTCTATTTTCTAACAACGTATCTTCATATCTTTCAGCCCATTTCCCCACTCTATTCTACTTAATAGTTTATACCCAAATCTGTGAAATAAAACGTGAATATCTTAATGGAATATCCATGCTTTTCTTGTTTTTGTTCATCTCTATACAAAAAGATAGTAACTATGGGAAGAAATGGTTATGATTTGCTTATGAATAATTCCTTCACTCTCTCTGTTTTGTGTGAGCCAAGTAACTCAGTGGAATGGAAATGGTGAGGAGTCAAGGATGAAATGAATACTGTAAGCCAATCTTTTAGAGAAATAATATTCTTTTCAGGAGGTTCTCAGGGAAAATACCCTGAATGAGACATGGGAAATCCTAGTAAATATTTTTCTTCTTACTTGAAAATATGTATCTATTGTTCATTATTAAGACATTCTGATATCATTGTTTTACTTTCTTTAAGATAAATATCTTCTGCATAGAGGGGTATTGAGTTATATTCATATGTCTTGAAACTAACATTCACTAGTGTGTGAGGGTGCTACACTAAGCATTTGTTCTTCTAGAATCAACATTGAAATCCAGATTTCTGAAGTGATGACAAATCAGGTAGCGTTGGATTTCAAATGTGAGATGGAAGTTGAGCATGATAAGCCTGATAAACTGAATATCAGAGGTCCTTTTTGCTAATTTTAAACTTAGTCTAGGTGTCCCTGATTAAATTTTTCGCTAGCTTGGCTATTCAGAACTCAGATTTATATATATTGGACATTTCTTATATGACTGAGTTCATAGAATCAAAATCCACACTTATTACACATTTAAAGTGATTCAATATATGTTATATATATACACACACACATATCTTATTGCAGTAAAGCAATAAATAGACATATTTCAGTATTCCAGTTGTTTATTGCCAGTGGCAGTATTTAGGCCAAGGTACAAAAATATTGTTGTCTGAAATAATTTGTTTTCCTTTGTGAACTCCATTGTTCTGCATTCTCTTGATAAATCTAAAAGTTTTTGTACTTTTCTTGTTTATGTTAAAGGTTGCTTATGTGCAATTTTATATTATATATTATCAAGGTGTCCTTTTTCTCTCTGAACTTGAACCTGAGTATTTGTCACCAGCTGTTTTTGTCGATGAGACAAAAGATTTTAGATGTGTATATGCTAGTGATGGCGCTAATATAATATATGATGCTGAAACTATGAAAGGCTTAAGTAGAAGCCCTTTAGAGCTCTGATTTTATTATACTAATGGAAATACATTTTTCCCAAAGGAAAGCAAAATAGGACCAAAATACGGAAAATAAGGTTGTATTTCATTAGTCTATTTTATTTTTATTTTGATGTATGTTTATTTTAGCCAAATCTAAAGATGTGTAAATAAATTAAAATCTGTTGATTTTTAATATAATTTACCTGGGATTATTAAAGATTATTCTAATGACAAAAATAAGAAAATTGCATTTTTAAAAATATTATTTTCCAAGGAATACACTATTGACATTATAAAAATGATAATTAACCAGAACCTAAATGTTTTTGGTTTAAAAGTTACCCATTTTATGAATAATCAGTAATAAAGTAGGTGCTTTTTAAGTTATAGCACATTTATAGAGCTAGGGGGAATTCTTTGATTTTAGAAAGAATTTCAGAGATGTAAAAATATTCATTTATTTGATCTACATGATAACTAACCAAATGTTTGGGAATGTATACAGAATTAGCTGAAATATTTTTTTCTATGTTGCTTACAGTTACAGTAAGCAACTGTAAGCACTGTACAGTTACAGTGATAGATAGATAGATATAAATATTTGAGTTCTTAAGATGTTACTGATTGAAATAAAAGTAGTTGGAACCATTAAAGTATTGGTGTAGTCAATTATATATGTATATATAAAATATTGAGGCATAAATCAAGTCCATATCATTATTCAAATATTTATTATTATTAATAAGAAATTATTTCTAAAGATTATGTTGAATCTTTCCATACATTTATAATTGGACTAGTCAAGAAAACCTAATTCAGTGACTTAAGTATCCTGTTAGTTTATCAGATGTCTTTTCACATTTCATAGAGAACTATTCTTCTACCATAAGAAAAACAATACAGTCTTAATGAGGAAAAAAAGAGAGTCTCTGTTTACCACCCAGGCCAGCTATGGGGAGGAGTTTGTAGCAGAAAGAGGAATTAATGCTGATATTCTTACTAACTGTTGTCAAATTTTAAAAAATAACCAGAAATGTAGACACCTGAAATCCTTTAATTTTTAACTGCTGAAAATTTGATTTTCAATAATTCATTGTGTAGAACAAACAGAACACTTCTATGGACTGGCTTCAACATGTGCTGCAGTTTGTGAAAAATAAGATAGAGAATATAATGCCTGGGTGTTACATGATTATGCTCTTTGAACTTACAATACTTAATTCTTACTTAAACAGAAAATTGAAGTGTAATGCAAGGATTATTACTTCTCACTCATAAAAATAAAGGTTCATGATATTTTTTCTCACCTCTCTATGAAAACATAAGGAATATCATATTTTTTGTCTTTTAGCTAATATTCTGGGTTTCCCTGTTCATTTTAAGTCTCTCCAGTACCAGTGGTTTCCAAAATTCCAAGCAGTTGGTTTTCAACTGCTTGGCTCAGATTACTGTCATTTCCTATGCTTGTAGAAATTACTTGAATGAATGGGTTCAATGCATCTTAACTAAAAGCATTTACAAAATTCAGGTAATAAATTAACTCACAGTTACTAAATGAATTTTGACTTGGGCATTTAACCTACCTGTGAATTTTATAACACTTTCTTATTAAAAAGGGAAAAATATAAACATTTAGAAGATGATTGCTAGTTTTTCAGCCACACGTGGTAGTATGCTTAAAGATTTTATTTTCCTCCGAAACTACTACTACTTATAAAGCTCATCCATCATATGTAATGAGAGCTGTCAGGAATATTTAGTGAGAAATAGCTGCTTGATATGCTAATAGCAGCCCCTCAGTGAATTCATTTTGTTCTGCTTCTTGACATTAATGGTTTTCATAATCTAATGAATGATGTGTGCAATAGAAGCAAGGCCACAGGGAAAGATCATATAAAGTTAAAGTAGGGAAAATCTTTATCAGTATTTGCATTCATTTAGCAGAATGCATTATGTAAATATATATATGTATAGTGAAGGTAAATATATGTGTATATATATATATATATATATATATATATATATCACTTTTACTGATTTCCATTTAAGATATCATTTGGAATTAAGGTTCTAGTTTACCTACTGCCACTTTACTTTCCCTAATGGTACAGTTGCTTTGACTTCACTCATGGTATGGTTAGTAAAATATTAGGGAGTGATTTCTCTTATCCTCAGAAGTAAATGAGAATTTTGAGTCCTTAAGATGCTACCGATGTACAAGCAAAAAAGCAGTTGAAACCATGGAAATACTGATGCAATCAATAATAATTTGGCTAAATCAAGAGTGCCATTCTGAGTTCTCTGTTCTTAAGAGCCATGTATATGATTAATTTATGTGAACTTCCTTTGCAGCTTAGCTTTAAAAATAGGATAGATGCACATTTGTCAGGGACAGTTAAGTAGGGTGCCCCTGCAAGTGAAGATGTAAATGACCTCTCACGCTTCCTTCCTGTCTTATGATTTTATGAGTCTTTAGTAATCAAAATGGAGTCACCCAAGTCAGTACTGATGAGAGGGCATTTTATGCGCTTATAGTTACAGATAAAAAAAAATCCTAAGTCAAAAGTCTCAGTAGGTTTCTATTCCATTTCGAAAACAAGATATTTAAAAGAGCTATTACAGTCCCTTTAAATGTTAAGTATCAATATATTATAAACGGACAGCAAATTGTACTTCTTTACTAAAGACTGACATATCTGAAGAATATTTTTTACTTGATCTGATGTCTGTATAAGCTGTATTGTTGTGAAAAAATAGCACATTTTTTGGAAAACAGGTATAAAAAGGGTCTAAATTGCTCGGTTGTAGAGAAAAGAGACTTTTTCCAAGAGAAAAAATTTCTTATCATTTAGATTTTTCTTAAAGCAAATGAGCAGGATTCATAGGCACCATTGAGCTAATTAATTTACTGATTGATCATCTTGCTTTTTTTGCCAATCAATATTTTTTCTGTTCTCATTTTTCAGACAGACTTTGTATTTGTATACAGTGGTTTTAAGATTGGGAAGTAAATACTACATTATTTTCGTAACTAGTAAATAGGACATCATTTTATGTCCTCTGACTGCATTGTGTGTGACTATGTCTTCTGTGACCAGTTATTGTAAACATCGAAGAAGGTGGCATCTCCCCTAATGCTTTCGAATCAGACTGTTTAAGTTAGAACCCTCACTTGTCAGCTGCGTGATCCTGTCCAAATAACTTAAATTTTCTGCACTGCAGTTTCCTCAAGTGTGAAGTAGTGATTATACTGGCACCTTTATGAAAGTGCTGCTGTAGATTTAAAAAGATAAAAGACTTAGAACAGGGCCTTACATATTAATGTTCTATGTATACTGGTTATTTTTATTCATTTAACAAATATTCAATGAGTATCTGCTAAGGTATCATTCCAGACATAAGGGTTCTATGGTAAAAGATAAAAATTTCTGATCTCGTTGCATTTACATTTTAAGGTCTTAAAGCATTTATAATTTCTAAAACATATTATAGGATATTGAGAAGTTATTGATTGACTGAATGAATAAGTTAATTTATGACCTATTAGTTCTTTCTCTGTAAAGGCAGAGTGAATAAATGTAATATGTATGTGAAATTTTTTACAGTAGAGAGAGTAAGGCAAATAGATGTAGAAATGGGCTACTGATCTGCAGACATGTTTTTTCGGAGATGTTGTAACCAAAGTATAAACAAACCACATTAAGAAAGAAAGACTTGTCTTTTCAATGTATAGAGAAGTGTGCAAATATGCACAGATTGCTGCATGTTCATTCTTTTAGCTTACTAGTGAGTGAATGATCAGGAAAAGCCTCTATTAAACTTTTGATCCAAAAATAATCTTCCCTCATGGATATCTGCAAGCTCATGATTAGCAAATTGTTCCTTGGTTTTACATGTAGATCACAGTTGTTCAAACATCATTTGCTGAAAAAAAAGTTCTTTCCCCAGTGAATTATCTTGGTACTCTAGTAAAAAAAAAAAAAAAAAAAAAAGTAAAGATTTAATTCTATACTCTCAGTTCTATGATCTATGTTTATTTCTGTGTAATACAGGATCTTAATACTGCAGTTGTAGCAAGTTCTTAATTTAGGAAATATGAATCATCAAAATGTGGACTTTTTAATGATTATTTTGGCTATTCTAGTTCCCTTGCATTTCCATGTGAATGTTAGGATCAGCTTGTAAATTTCTGCAAAAAGGCCAGCTCCAGTTTTCATGGTTATTGTGTTGTATCTATAGTATTGCCATATAATATCTTCCAATCCATGAACATGGGGTGTATTTCTATTGTTTCCCTTAAATTCTTTCAACAATATCTTGTAGTTATCAGTATCCAAGTCTTACATTCTTTTTCTTTTTTTAAATCTTATTCCTCACTAATTAGTTTTAATATTATAAAATGAATTTTTGTCTTAACTTCATTTTTGGGTTGTTTGTTACTAGCATCCAGATAATCAGTTGATTTTTACATATTTAGCTTGTATTCTTTTAATCTGGCTGAACTTATTCGATAGTTCTGAAATGTGTGTGTATGTGCATTTCTTAGGCTTTTTTGCATACAGGACAATATACAGAGATAGTTTAACTTTTTCCTTTTAAATTTAAATACTTTTTATTTCTTTATTAATGTTTCAAAATATAGGTATCACCAAACTTTCTGTGAGATATAACATATTCAGTCACCGGTGTCTGACATTGGTTTTGTAAGTTCTAAATTAACAAGGCAGGTATAGGTAAGAAATATTTTCAGATTACGTGGTGAAAAAGTCAGCAGCAGAAGAAAGAAGGGCACAGGTGACCTAACTAGCTTCACTTGGCTCTTTCACCAGAAATGCACCCAGGTTATTGATTTTCTGGTCTTGATTCTGTCTTTAGAAAACTTGGATGTTATGACAGAGTTCAGTGTATCATCCTTTACTAAATGTTCATAAGAGAAGTTTATTTGAGTAGGTGTAATTGCTAATTTGTAGCCCTTGTTCATTTCATCAACAGATTTAATTGGTGTTTCCATTTTCAGTAAGAAATGCCAGCTCATGTAAGACAATTAAACCTATTTTTCAAATCATAATTCTGAGTCATTACATCAACTCCATGAAATATAAATCTATCACATCTACCATATTCACTTCATCCATAAATTATGTATTTCAATTGAGGAAGTAATTAAATTTTCTTGACATGTTTTACTTTTTTACAAATGCAAGTGGCTCAGTGCTCACGTTTTCATTATATTTTACTCATTTGTAGTTATTTTGGTTAGGGCTTTATGAATGATGCCACAGAGATTGAAACTTGGGTTACAGGCTGCCTACCAATTCTCAGATAAAGTTAGCAATTAGCTTCTTCTAGTTCATAATAGTTTTCTTAACTAAATTATTTCTGAAGTAATAGATCATAGGTCAATTCTGAAAATTACATTAATTGATTATTCTTACAGATTGAGTGGAACATACTTAACATTCGTTATTACATAAATATAACTTTTTTTCTGGACATATGAATACCCACTTTTATCATTATGTCTGTACTTCTAAATCATAAGTGGAAAATACATTCTTGATTCTTCATAGATTATATCTCACTCATGAATCATTTAAGTTTTGTACACACTCTGAGATGGCAAAACAAAATCAAATTTTTAAGGCCTATTATTGATTATTTAATATATGCCAGGATTTGTGAGGCTTACATAGGTATATGGGACTTAATTTCTCCTTTTGAGAAGGTTAAATTACCAATTTAACCGTTAAAACCTCTTAACATATTTTATTCCTTTATAAAGGAATTTCCTCCCTTCACATTGTTTTTAAAACAATTTCCTTACCACTTGCTCATTTTTAAATAAATATCTCAGTATTTATTTCATAGAAATGAAAAGTACTTTCAAAAAATACCATTGTAGGCCTTTAATAACAATGTCATAAAATCAAATATTTAGTAAATGATATGATTTCTAAATTTTCTTTATTTAATTGTTCTGTAAGTTTTTAGTAATTTGTTTGCCTAAGGATTCATACAAAGCCCACACATTGTGATTCTGTATCCCTTCTTTCTTTTAAACTATGGACTTCAACTGCACCTCTTTTTTCCTCTTGCACTTTTTTTTTTGTTGAAATAACTAATCAGATGGCCTGCAGTGTTTTCTGCAGTCTGGATGTTGCTGGTAGTGTCTTTTAATTGATCGATGTTATGATTGATATGTTCTAATATTAATATGTTCTATTGTTTATATTTACTTTATATTGATAGTTGTATTTCATGAACTGAAAAGATTCAGGAGAATTTTTTGACTCATCTACTTCAGGTGCATTCTTTCCATAGAAAGAACAAAATATTCACATGACTTTTGTTTTCATGATTATATTAACTGTCAATGTGCAAGGCCTATCTTTTAATTTGTTTTATATATATGTGTAATTATGTGTATATGTATTTAATTTCATTAATATCTATACACAGCCATATCACTAGATATAGACACAAATAGAAACAGAGAAAAATTTCTGTTTCTGCTGGTATAATGTGTAAAGCAAGAGTACTATAAATAAGGGTCTTGCTTATGCATGAAGAAATATTGTATTTTTGATTATTTAGGATAATTTTTGACCTGCAGGCCCAGACATATGCTATTTTCCTCATTTGCTTCCCCACACAAGTGTATGGAGTAATTTTTTTTTTTAAATCCATCATGGGCCCTTACCTCTCATGTGCTTATTTCTCCCCCTAATCTCTTATTCTAAAACCCTCATAAGCCATTAGCTATGAGTTACTGCTCACCAATTTGGCTTTGAATTATCTTTTCATTACCCAGAGACACCATATTTTTTCTTGTGAGCTTAGCAATTAAAAATTATATGGTTTGTGTGTATTGAAAGTAGGCATTTTTTCTTGTCAGCTTAGTCAGCCATATTTCCTAGAAGCTTTCTCAACAATGTGTGTGTGTGTGTGTGTGTATGTATATATACGTATATAGCACTTTTTCTGAGAACAGATATCTTTCAAATGTGTAAACATATGATCGAGTATAAATATCCTTTAAAAAATAATGCCAATTCATATGTAACTTTCTCATTTGAAGTAATGTGACTGAAGATTGAGTTTATTTAATATTTTGTTACACATTTTAGTTTTATGTGAATTCATAGTGTAAGGTTGATCTAAAGTATTAAAATACATAGATATATAATTTAAAAGAGACACAAAGCATGTGTCCTCCATTAACGATATTTAATATTACACCTTATTTCATATTAGTTTCTTTATATGGATACCTATGTGAGTTATTAAGCCAGACTTTTATTATATATTTTTAGTCTTCTATATTATTAAGTCTTAATTTCAGAAATTAATTTTCCCCAAATTTAAATGATATTTTTTATAATGATTCACCTTTGCAATTAGCAGTCTCATCGGATCTATCAGGTCTGGATGTGGTTCTAGATCTCCATCCCCATGAATGCGCTGCTACTACATTAGTTGTTGATTCCATTACATCATCTGTTCACACTACTTGTGTCATGACTTTTGGACATTCTAAATTTCTAAAGTGACAGGCAATGGAGAAATCATTTACACTGAAATTGAATATTTATTATAGCAGGCTGCTAATTTTTAAAGTTCAATAGCTCTCCAGTGGAACTCATAAGAGAATGTAACTACCTCTAAATTATTACTTAGTAATAAATATGGAAATGAATGTTCTTATTATATCATTTTCTTCTTACCTGACAGGAAGGAACATTACAGATGGCTTTACATCATCAATAACTAAGAGAAAATTCACTAGATGTTCTATTTCAAGTTCCTTTTATGGTACCACCAGATACTGTTGAGCACTTCATTTAGTGACTTGCCTGCTAAGCAAAGTAAAGCAGTTGAATTATTTTTCCTTTACCAATGATCAAAACTGCAATACATGCTACCATATTAAGTTGCTATCCATATGAGGATGAATATCAGATTTAATGGTAGCAAATTACACAGAAAAGAGAAACTAGCAGAATTAAACAGGGCCTTGAGTTAGAGAAACAAGATGTGACTTCTTGGGTAAGGACTGATTGAAAAGCAAGTTCAAACAGCTAAAAGGGAACATGGCATAACTTGTCCAGTATATAGGAGAGACCTGATACAGTAGAGCAGGAATATGTATCTGAGTTTCTTGGAAATAATAGCCAACAGATGGGTATATGTTTTTATTCAGAGTGTTTGAATATACAATATATATACAATCCATATACCTATTTCAAAGGCTCACTTTGAAGTCAAGCATATTATCAAGACTATATGTTGTTGACCTCTACCATGAGAGGTCTGTCTGTCTGCATTCAGATACACCATGACTAGCAGAAGGATTCAAAACTCATAGAAAGTGTTCCACACTGATTTTTAAGGTCCATCACTATTGGAAAGTTTTTTTCCACCCTTTTTCTCCCCCACTATTAGAAAGTTTTTATGAAGTTTTTATTCAAAACATATTTTATATTCAATTACTTATTACTTTTGTTTAATATTCTTTGTATATATGAGATAACAGAAAACTGTTGTAACTACATATACACAAAAATATTCATGTCTTATATTGACAGCTATTCAAATATATATATTAGTACATTCTTAGGACTATAAGTAATTTTATACTATGGGGGAGAGAATCAGAAATTTAAATTTTTTGCATAAAGAAAAATCACAATTGACAAATTTGTGGGAAAATGTGAATTGCTAGCAATAAAGCAAAATGTAAGGCTCAAACTTTCTAGCTGGGTTCCAGAACTGGATTTTCTGAATGGTAATGCCTTCTCCTTTCCTCTTCATATTCAATCAAATACCAAGGTCTTTACAGTGTACCTACTAAGCAGATTTCGCATCTGTGTACTTAGATATATTGCTCTCATCTTAATGCCTGACACTATCGTCTCTCTCAAAGACATCTATCAGCGCCTCTTAAATAGCATTTCCATTTGTAGTCATCTCCTTTTTCAGCCTATTATTCTTATTATATATTAATTAATCCTTTACAAACAAATTTGTTTTCTGCACTTCCCTGTGTAGAGTCTTTCATTGATTTATGAATTATAGGAAAATATAAAAATACTTCAGTCTATGAAGGCCTGTAAGACTTACTCTCTAATTACTGAAGTTCTATTTATCATCTTCCATTTCCACACTGGTGAAATTAAAAGTAGGGTCATTGCAAATGGAGCTTCTTTTGCCTGCCTAAAGTCCCCCCCGCCACCAACATTTTACCTAAGTAAAATTTTAACTTCAAAAGTTATTCTCTCGGAGAAACCTTTGCCTCATGTCCTGAATCAATTACATCCTATTTCTCATCAAATTCCTTTCTTCATAGATTATGTGTTTATTTGTTTATTAACATGTAATATATATCTTTAAAATGTTTGTCTTAATTGAAAATTACCTTCATTAGTCTTGTTTTCCTGGGATGTGAGAGGATTTTGATCATGGAATGTGCTTGTGTTTAGGAAAGACTTTTGGATGAATGAATGATTTCTACACAGGGCAAGACACTTGGAGAGGAAGTCATGGAGGTTCTTTTTCCTTGGATTAATAGTGATTGAGGGAAAATATGACTCTGTTATTTACCACTCATTACCTATGAATAATTCAAAGTCTAGTCTTTCTTATTAATAAATTACTTTAGGTAGAATGTTATGCATTTTCTAAAAACAAATGAAAGACCAGTAAGTAAAAGTTCTTAGATGCTTTTTTTGAAAATGCTAAGTTAGGATCGATAAACAGTATCATTTGACAATGTTTTTTAAGCTTGTTATTATTTAAAAACAATTTAAACTTTAACTAGTAGAAAGTAATATTTACAAAGCAAGGCAACATGATAATTGTTAAGATAATAGAAATTCACTCTAAGGATAAGACAATTTTACTTGCCTAATAATATATATTTGGTGTAGAGAAACAGAACCACATCTCCCATTAAATGAGACTCCCAGTAAAATTAGACTTTCCTCATTCAGATATAAACAAATTGTTTACAAATATATTGGAATATACAGCCCATAAAATAAAAACTAATTTTGTTATGTAATAAAAATACTGTATTAATTTATGAACATAATTATTGGTTGTCATTGGTGAAACAGTAAGACTCTATGTCATAAATGTTGCTGTTCTCCTTTTACCATCATTTATTTTCTTATTATGGTTGTATAAAAATAAGACTCAGGAAACATTTGGTGAAATGTTGTGTCGGTTAAGAAGTGCCTACAGTAAAGTGTTTTGATTATATATACTGCATATAGTGTAGTCCATTTGGAAAATAGGTGATAGAATTTTTCATCCATTCTAGATTTCATTCATCCTTGAGATTTTACCTTTAATCCATTTACTCATATTTAGTATCATTGAGGACATGGTAGTCATTACCAATATCTGCTCATTGCTTTTTCCAGGTCTTCTCTTTCTAAGAGCATAGTAGGATTCCATTTCTCTGCTATTGTTCATAAAAATGTGGTCTTGAAAATTCACTTGACCAAGTAAGCGTGAATAGAAGCAGCAAGTGTCACTTCTATGAGGAATCCTTGAAGACCACGTGCTCATTTCTGTCTTGCTGTTGTCCTCTACTGCAGTGAGCAATGATGACCCAGATGATGGAGGCTTCTGATCAGGCTGAGTCCTTGAGCAAGGATGAAATAGAACTAATTACTCTGCTGATCCAAGACTATGTGTAATATGAAGAAAAAATAAACCTTTTTGTTTAGGATTTGATTGAGCTTTAAGGGTTGATTGGTACTATAACCTTCTCTTACCTGCGTTGAATGATACAGGATTTGGGACTAGAATAAGGGCACATTATTATAAAAATAACAATTAACATTCAGCAACACAAACCAAAACCAAACAAACTTCAGTGGTTTCAGTGAAAAGTGGAAGATAGAAAGATAATGTATCAGAGACTGAGATAACAATTTATGTTAAGAATGGCAGATTGGGGCCTCCCTGGTGGCACAACGGTTAAGTGCAGCACTACGAAGCTGTGCAGAGCCACTGCAGCACGAGTTCGATACCCAACCAGGGAGATTCCCACATGGCGCAGCAGACCTCTCCTGCCTCGCTGGATGCTCCCTTCAGCAGTGTACTTCAGTCTCTCTGCCTGTTCTGCTCCCCACTCTGTCTCTGGTGAATCCTCTCACCACCCCACATCTCTGGCCTACACCCCAGGTTGTATGTATGAGTAAACAAATCTTAAAAAAAAAAAAGACTGGCAGATCATGTAACTCAGGAATTTATTGCTGTCAGGAAGATGGTGTAAAATAGTGGTGTGTGTTAGCTGCTTTTTAGCAAACTAAGAAGAAAATGATGGATTCAGAAAATAATTGCCTTGTTTGTAAATTACACAAAATGGATTATAGTTAACAAATTCAAAAAGTTATGGGTTGACTTAGGCAACCACTTTACAACTCAACAATAAAAGATGAAATGAGAAAATCTCCAAGAGTGAAGAAAATGTCTATTTGATACAAAAGAAGTGCCATATATGGTTTCAGAAAACAAACAAAAACAAAGCTAACAACAAGGACTATGAGCTGGTTATCACAATCACAGCATTGTAGCATGGCTTGCTAAACTAATTTGTTGTCACCTGATGAAAAAGAACAAAACAAAACAAAACAAAAGAATCTCTGGCATGTCACCTTTCATTAAAATTGTGTTTGTCTGAGATTTTGTTATTTGCAATTGCTCATCTGTTAAATTAGAGGTTTTAATTCTTCACAGTTTGTCACCTTTTAAATTCTGGTCTGTTGACATGCACATTTTTTTTCCTTATAAATCAAAGAAAGTTGAAAATGCAATTTGAAAGCAAATTAACAGTCATGTTGGCTTGCAAAAAAAAAAAAAAAACTCATGCTTCATCTGTGTTGTTTAAGTATGCTTTAAAAAATGAACCAGCCTTGTAAACAGGTTGTTAAATTTTTTTCCCCCCTAGGCAGCAGCAACATTAGCTAATAGAAGGGGATTTATCCAATGTAAAATTCTTTCCTTTGTGATTTTCTCTCTTACATAATATACTAGAGGACATTGGTGATTTAAAATAATTATTTATGTAAGGTAAAAATAAATGACAGGGAAATATTAATATATTTATAGGACAAGAAAATATTAAACAACAAGGATATATAATAAATAGGCAATATAAAATAAAATTGTATAATATATTGTGAACTGATACATAAAAAGAAAAGTAGGGTAAGATACTTAACAAAATTACAAATGCTCAAGATGTATGAACAATATTCAACACTGATAATGAAATGAAAGCAAATCGAAGCCAAATGCTCAAATTTTTGTAGCATGGCAAAACTTTAAAGAGTAAGAGACACTTTTGCCAAGAGAATGGAAAAATGAACTGTCTTATACACCACTGAAGAGAATCTGGGTTGTTGAAACATTTTTTGCAGAGTTTTCAACACATAGGAATGTATTACTTCAGGTTAATCTGTGTGTACCCTCTTAGAGAAATGCCCATGATCAAAGAAGTTAAAAGCAAGGTGTAGACCTATCTGCATGGCCTTTGCCATAGATTGAAATGAAAGGAAAAAAGATAATGCCAACCCAGACCAGCAGAGACTTTGAGACCTCCCTTGACACCCTGCAGGTGCCCACCCAGATCAGCAAGACACTGGACAAACACCAGAAAAAGTGCCAGAACATCCAGAGATCTCCTAACCTCCCATATGACCTAGCAAGCACCTGCACAGACTAGTGAGGCCCCCAGGACCCTGTCACTGGGGGATGTGCCAGACTCTTATGAGACCCCAATAGCTGCTTGCCAAAAGAGGTGAAACTCCTGAGCTATGAGTGGAAAGGTCCCACAACCAGAGGAAGGCCCACGTGCAGCAGCTGGGCCCTAAGCTAATAATGGAGAGAAGGAAAATCCCAACAAATGGCAACATGAGTCCTGAAGAAAATAGTTCAATGCAGAGAGAGTAAATCTCCAGAACCAAACTTCAAAGACACAGAAGCTCTGGTCTCCCTATCAGATACACAGTTTAAAATTGCAATGATAAACAATTCAAGGAAATGGAAAAAAAAATCATAAATATAATGAATGTCCTTAAAAAAATCAATGAACTGAAGACTGAAAGCAAAGCTCTAAATAAGATAAAAATGGAGTTTCAGGATTTAAAGAGAGGAACAAAGAAGATGAACAATTGAGAGGAAGTTATGGAAGTCTAATAGATCACAAGTCAGCATAATTGAAGATGCAAATGTACAAAGAACCTGAGTAGAAAACAAAATGAAGAAAAACTGAAGAAACACTCGTGAGAATTATCTGACTCCAAGACAAAAGGCAACATAAGAGTAATGGGAATACCTTTACTCATTATAGAGAGGGGAGAGAGAGAGAAAGGAACAAAAAATGTTTTTAAAGTATTAAAAAAAAATAATGGAGGCTAAATTCCCGAACCAGGAAAAGGGAATAAAAGCACGTTTCCATTAATATGTGGGATATAAAGTAACTAAATTAAGAGTCAGATAAAGACAAACTTAGAGACTAATCCTTGATAGCTGACTACACAACTGAACCACCAAGAGGGGCTGGGGGATGGATAAGAACAGAGACGGAGCACAGTGTGCTATGGTGGTGGACTGTGGGTGTGATTTGGTGATGGTACCACTAAGGTGGTAATACCTGATGGTGGTATCCAAATATTAAGTCAATAAATAAATAATGAAAAGAAAAGTATAAGTAATGTTTGTATATATACATTAAATTACAAGTATATGTAACATAATATATATTCACACATGATAAATATATTTTTATATATTAAAATTTTGCTCTTTGTTTAATCTCTATATATGCTAAACCTACATCTGTGTTTAATCTAATCTCTTTAAGGTTAAAAAGTATGCCTACTTTTAATAGACATGTTTCCTGGAAAAGGATAAAGTTTAGTGAGAGATAAGGAGACAGAAAAAAAAAAAGTTGGTTTCCTATGTTTTGAGTAGTTAAGAGTAATCAAGGAAGATCTTTGGAGATGTGAAGTGATGGAGAATTGCAAGGCTCTTTTTCTCTTTACATTTGTGAAGTTAAGAGGAAAAAAGTGGCATAACTCATTTGCCTTATTAAAGAAAGAGAAAGCTGGTATTACAATTTTGTAATACAAGTACATTTTATTCAACAGAAGAATCAATAAATATTAACCACTCCCAGGGATATCGCTAGTGCTGCTCCCCCAGTGCAGCCTCTCCTGTCACCCACCACCACCTGAATTGATCTGGGGGTTGTCAGATACATGTACCAGGCAGGAGCTGATTTAGGAATTACTTAACAGTAGAAAATTGCTTTGTGTTTACATACACAGAGACAGAGGGCCCAGATATATTGTGTTGGAGAGAGCTCAAGGACAAAACGTTGAGTGCACTGAACTGTGCTTGAGAGATTATTCTATTTCCTCTGTGCAGTCTCTTTTACATCCTGTGGGTTTTCCTGTTCACATGGAGACTGCATATGGCTGCTCACCAGACTTTTCCAAGATTTTCACTGAACCCAAGGGATAGACAGTCAAGAACTTGGGTTGATTTGAAACATAAATAGTCCCAGCCTTCTTCCAGAAAATGATTCAGGAAACTCCTTGGAACCTGTTGCGATTCTCTAATACACCCTTTGGTGAAACAGGAGGAATTGAGCCATTCCAGATGTACTCAGTGAGAAAGTAAGCATCCCACAATGAGAAGCTGTGTTTCATTTAAGGAAAGAGTTATTGATTTTGAGATTCTCTAAAAGAGACTCTGCACCTTGGCCCTAGGTATAAGCTTTAGCTCCCTTGCTCACCATCGCTTTCTAGGTTGTGATATGCAAAGGGGTAGAAGGTAACTACTTTCCTGTATGCGTTTTAATCTTTCTCCCATGGTAAGTCAACACTAGAGCAAATATTCTTTCAAGGATCAAAGCTTGTGGAACTCTTATTTTCTCATCCACAAATATGACTCAATTCCTGATCTTGGGGGTTTTCCCTTGCCCGTTCTCCTAACCCTAGGAGGAACATTTGTCTTCTCCCTTCGATTATACCTTTATTGCAATTATATCATACATTTAAAATAAATTAACACGCTTATTAAGAATGTTTGCACTTTTCAAATAACTCCTAATTTCCCACCAATAAATAAGGACAGCTGACAAAGGGAAAGATAGGACCCTGCAATTTGTGTTGTCAGGTTTCCAAGTAAGAAAAACGATTGTAAAGTCAAGAATTAAATTCCATATTTAAGCATTTAAATGTATGTCTTGAAATTAACATTTTTTGTTCATTCATGGTGGGTGCATGTGGAATAAAGTTTCTTAAATTCCTTTACTTTCATACCAAATTGGATTATTTCAGTTTTTGTTTCTCTGCCTTAAGTTTTTCTGTTTTTATCTGTAAGCAAATCTTTGAGCAGTTGGGCACAGGATGTGCCAAAGAGATATAGTAACTATTTTACATTAAAGAAACAGTCTATGATGAATGATACCCTAAGTATCCCTTTGTCCTAAAAGCAGGAAATAAAATTTCAATGTGAAAGACAATCTTTTTGCACTGGAGGTGGAACAATTTCCTTATTGCCATATCATTTCAAGGTTTATTTCCCTATGTCAGTAAACTGCAAAACTCCTTTCCAAATTAATATCTAAACCTAAAAGCTTTTTTTATGTTGTGTACTGTGAAGCTTTACTATCTATTGTGTCTTTACCTACAAAAAATGTGTTTTTCTTTTTTCTGTTCAGATGATAGAAACCCCACATTTGTATGTGATGTCCATGTACATGAATTAAATTGATCTTTTTCTCCTGCTAATCTATATTGTACCAATTTAATTATTAGACCAGTCAGAAGAAACTAACAGGGTTGGTAGAAATTTTCCCCTTCCTTGGCAAAGTTAAGGACTCAACCAACACATTGTGCTGATAGACCAAATTATAAAAAAATTATACATATTTAAATCTCTAATTTTTTCCTTGATTTTAGTTTTTGTCAGATTTTTTAGTTTTTCCCATTAAGAGTACTACAGTCTATTTATTATATTTTCTTAGGTGGGTCAAGAGAAAAATGGATTACAGACAATATTTACTTTTTAGAGAAGGCCTTCCATACTCCACACCACCTCAACTTGGAAAAGGGTGACTTGGAGAACAATAACTCTGAAACTGAAGCTTTTCAAAGCATTGACACAAGATTGAAGGACCTGGGGGGAAAGAGAAAATTGGACTCTGAGAATCTGTCCTGCTTTTGTTCAAACAATCAATAAGAAAGATACCAGCCTTTTATGTTCTCAGCAGTCTCCTTTGAGCAAACAGAAGCTGTCAGATTTCTGATATTTTTAACTTGTTGATTTCTTCCCTCTATGAAAAATTGTAAGGAGTTTAGAGTGTATATAAGGAACAATTCTCAAAGACAAGTTAGGATATTGCAGTCATCAAGGCACTGATGTCAAGGCTCTCTGTGAGTGGGCTCAATGTCTCAGAAAAAAAAGGAAAAATAAAACTACTGGAATTTGACCTTCCAGAAGGAATACAACACAACTTGAACTATTTTTTGCAAAATAAATTCCACATTGATAATAATGTATGTATAGTTAATACTGGATAGAAATGTTTCATTTTGCTGCCAGTTGCTTTGCTTACAAAACTGTATTGCAGCAGTTTGCAACGTATCTATTTATGAATTGATGTATCTTAAAATTGAATTGCCCTTTACTTTTTCTTTTCTCAGTTCAAGAATTGAACAAGAAAAAACAAATCAGTTTTGGTTGCCTCATTAACTTAGGATATGACAAGGTTAGTAAACTTAGTTCAAGATAAAATTTTTACCAATGATATTACACTTTTGAGGTCTATAGTCATTCTGGTGGAAAATTGGTTGCAGTAAGCTCAATATTTATAGTCTACTAGACTTTTAAGAACTAATTTTTATGATTACCTTTCTAACTCCTAACATATTCCATACATACCATCTTTTATATTTTGTCTTCTTCATATATGTATGTATAGATAGATAGATATAGATATCTCTGAGTTAAAAAAACTTGAATGGATGTATCACCATAATCTGGATTACTTTATAGGCTAATCGCTTTACTGAAAAAGCTGTTCTATCATCTACAAAATAGAGATCGTAAAAATTTAGACATAAAATTAAAGTGATACATAAAAACCTTTTAATACAAAGAATGAAATGCACCATTTTTAAGATAGTTAAGACTAGAGAAATATATACTTCTCATTCAAAAAGGCAATCTGTGAAAGTCAACATTTTATGTGTATGTCTGTGTATATATGTGTATATACACATAGATAGATACATAGATAACACTATAGCTGTGTGTAATTTAAGTTTTTCTGTATATCTTCATGCATATTTAAGAAAAATTACATATATATGTCTATGTAATTCTAACTCCGTTTGAGCTTACTTATATTGAAAAGTATATATTTGTATATTCCTTTATGTTTGTGAATGTGCTTTTCTGAATCTTTCACTGTATATCGGTACTTAATATGTTGTGGTCTATGCTTTTTGGTGATAGATTTTATCATGGTTAGGCATTGAGGTGTATGGTAGAATGGTACTTAATATGAAATCAGAAAAACTACTTCTGAGTCATAGCTAGTTCAAATACTCGGTAACATTTAACAATTTCAATTGCTGGGCCTCCCTGGTGGTGCAGCAGTTAAGCTCTGCACTGTGGAGCTGTCAGCAGCGGATGTGAGTTTGACTCCCGGCCAGGGAGATTCCCACATGGTGCGGCAGACCTCTCCTGCCTCACCCACTGGTCCCCTCAGCAGTGTATTTCTGATCTGCCTGTTCTGCTCCCCGTTCTGTCTCTGGTGAATCCTTTCGCCACCCCATGCCTCTGGCCTGTACCCCAGCTGGTATGCATAAATAAATAAATCTTAAAAAAATTTTCAATTACTTTTCTACAAAATGGTAAATATATTAAAAAGGAAATATTGGAAAGTTTAAATGTTATAATAAAGGACATTTATAAGGTAAAAAAGGGGATGAAGTTACCATTTCAAGGTTTAGAAATGGTGAGTCCTAGAACAAATTAATACATGTGGAGGAAACTGGCAAGCAGGTGTTGATAGTTTAAGGAGTGGATATTTATATGAACCCTCTGCTCGAAAAAGAAGTCTTTATATAAATTAACTTTTAACTCATTTTTACAGGAGACTTTTCTTTTCTGGTTTATTTATTTCAGTGTGGACTCAAGGGTATTTATTTGGGCTATGTGCAATGCAATCAATTTTCTTGTTCCAGTTGTTTCACTTTGATCATTGGGGTACGTTTCAGTTCACTCTTGTGTTCCTTTGGCATATACATCCATTATTGTGTGATTTCTTTTTTGCTTTAGCATTTCTGTACTTTCTGGCACTATGAAAAGACTCATCTCTTTTTTTTCCTGACCCAGTCCTAGAATATGCCATGTATCTAAAACCCTGTCTTCTTTTATTTTTTATTCAAAAAATAAATCGAATAGCATATGTACAGAGAAATTACATGGAGTAGACTAGGGACATTTATCCTGTGTTTAGGGAGCTGGGACATCAAGGAGAGAGAAGGTCATATTTCCATGATAAGGAGGGGATAACCTCATCATTTTACTCTGAGAGTAAAATAATGAGTTCTCAGTAGGGAGGGTATGTTCAGTCATATAACTACACCTGAATGATACCCCACAGATTCTCCTAGGTCATAAAAGTGGGGGAGCAGTGATTGATTCTTTGATTAGGAAAAGGGTAAATGACCGACAAGGACAATGTCGCTCTTAGCCTCCAGAACCTTCACTGCTTTTAACTTAAAATAATTATCACAAAATAATGGTTGCAGACTTCCCAAGGCCCACTGTGTTTCAGTTGACCTTCTGTTGTTCATACTAAGGTGACAACTTACTAGAAGAAGCCTATTCTGGGCATATTGAGAAAAACCTGTCTGACCCTTTGGGGAGACCCATTTCACAAGTTATGAACTGACGTTAATTTTATAATTATTTTCTGGATTAGAGTCATTCATACTGTTTCTGACCTACACTGCCATTCTTATCCAAGTGATAACAATGTTTCCAAATTTTGTTGAACACACATGAACACACAAAGGACATGTGCCAAAATATCCCACTTCAAAGAATGGGAATTAAAAAGCTCTTATAGGATTAGAAATACATTTAAAAATTATTTAAAACCAATTTATAATAATAGTATTTATTTTATTAATGTCTTAATTTATGAAACTTTGAAAAACTTGCAGTTTCCTATTTGCATTTTTTTTCTGCAGTGTATATATAGCCATTACTTTTAATTCTCATACAACAGAATTGAATAATTTTTAAAGGTTAGGTACATAAATATATTTGAAAGTCAAAAATGCTATTAAAAATCTACATCTAGTGAAATGAAATATTCCTCCAACTTGTCCCTTCGTTCGTAGTTCTGATTCTCAAAAAGAACTACTTCTACCTTCTTTTGTGTTTGTGCATCTGTGCATTTATCTGTATATTTCTATCTATAAAAAGTATGTGTTTAATTACATAGTGTGTGTATACACATATATATGTGTATATACATATATGTGTATATACTTATGTACATATTTCTTTCCTTCTTTGACATTCTTTCTTAAATTGTAATATCATATTTTACTCATTCTTTAGTATGCTTGCATATATGTATTTATATGTAAAATATATGCACTTTATATATGTAGATGTATACTTTTTAATTTAATATTATACCATGGAAATCTTTTTTCATCAATACTTGGATATATCCCACATACTTTTTTAAAGACTATACCACATTTATCCTATTAATGTATCATAATATGCATACTTGAATGAAACTTTCCAGTTCAGTTCAATGAAACTTTCCAGTATTTCCAATAATGTTCTAATTATCTTAGCTAATAAGTCATTAAATATACTTACACATACTCATATTTGTATAATATTCAACAGAAATATTTTGTAATTTTCTTCTAGAAACACATACTTAATAAAAATTTTAAGTGACATTACTTAAGAAAGGAAAACATTGATATTATTCTGTTACATAGAATTACCACTATAATGATTTAATAAAGAAAAGATAGTTAAATGACTTCTATGTAAGTGTACATATTTTACAAACCTATCTATATGAATACATTTTAACTAGGCCTAAGCATTATATATGTATAAAAAATGTTCATATTGTTGCATAGTTTCGGTGAGTTCTTGTCTTGTGCGTCGAACTGAGAGCAATGAGTTTTAGAAAGTTTATTCAGTGATAGGAAAGCAAAAATCTCTCTGCATTGACAAGGAGGGAGCACCTGAATAGGTTCCCCCGAAATGCTATATCTTTATGTCAAAGACAGCTTGCCAGAGGCCTCTCTATGTTGAATACACCGCTGGAAGGTAGTTTGCTAAAGATTAGCACATGGGCAGCTAGAAATACCAGAAGCTTGCTAGAGATTAACACTCACAGCCCAAAATGTAGGATCATTACACACCTCCCTCCTGTTCTTCTTATGGATGCAGGGCCTGTAAATTTCCATTCTTCTATAATTTTTCTTCTGCCATTTTCATTCTCCTTGGGACCTCTACCCTGTCTACCTACCCAGAATCTGTACAAATATCTTGTTACTTCTATTATAGTCATAAAATATTTCTTCTCCTTCTGTTTAGGACTATTATGTTTTAGAACGAAGCTCTCCAGAACATTAAATCATTTGTAACTAAAGCAGATGAAGATGTCCAATTTTTTCAAACTATGAAAAATGATTACTTCGTCTTAGTCATTTTTAAATTCCAGTGTTATTCTTTTCTAGTAGTTTCATTAAAGCTTATTGCATATCCAGTTTCGGAGTTCAGGACTGCTTGACTTGGGTTTATCCCTTTTACTTAGTATTTCTCCAAACTATAATCCTCTGCACTCTAAAACTGACCATCTGAATCTGATCCTTGATGTTGAAAACCTAGGTTCTACAGGCCATAACTGCCGTTGGTGTTTAACTGCTGACATTCACTACCCTATATGTACTCAATAAAGTATTCTTTTAAACTTTACTACATAACACACCTAACATGACAATTTAAACACATCAATTATCAAACCATATAGGTAATCAATAACATACTAAAATCGCACTTTGGTCTACTTTTGGAACAGTTCGCAGGTACTAATGTAGTTATTATACATTTGGTTCTTTTTTCCTGAGAGATTTAATCACACTCAACTTGCTCTACCACCTTTGAGGCCAAAAGTAAACTGTTTCTACTTTTGAAGGAATAAGAGGTAACATTTGAGTTTCCTCTCAGCAGTTCTTCATTACGATGTTTAATTTATATAGAAAAGTTAATTACCGTTGAGTCTTCAGTCTACTTCTAAACACTCCTAACTTTATTTTCTTTTTAATTGTAAAGTTGTGACTTGCTTAAGATAGTTGTAGTCCTTCTTTATTGATATTGGTGGATTTTGTTCACAAAGGGAATTTCCCTGAAATTAGTCAATAGATATACCAAACTTAAGATCCTTGGTATCTAGATTCACTGTGCTTCTACCAAAAGAAAGAAGATATTTGAGAAGAAGGGTCATTTAGTAGGTACTGTGATGCAAAAGCAAAATGACCCAAAAGCAATATAACGAAGCAAAGCAGTAGAGTTTCTGATTGATGCATTGTCATTCAAAATTTGGTAATGGCTACATTTATAAGTACTGCAATTTTATTTGACAGATAATTTTTGGAACTAGAATGAATGTACAAAAAAATTGATTGCTGTTCTCTTTTAGCAGAAATAATTTTGTTACCACATTTAACAGAATCTCATTACTGAATGCCTGGGGAAGGGTTGGGGCAGATATGAATAAAATGTAGAAAACAGGAACACTTTTTTTAAAGTAATATAAGGAATGCATCTTAAAGGTTTATCACTTCTATTAAAACACTATGTTTTGGGGTATCTACAACATTTATGACATACATATTTATATTTCTTTTTGATAAAATACTGAGCAAGTTGTTTTAGTCAAGTTACTAAATTACATTCATCAAACCATTATACCAATTTTATAGTGATAATGTAAAGTTAGAGGAAAAAAATCCTGTACTCCTAAGATTTTAAGTATTTAAATAACTTACAATTGCCTAGAAGCAAAAGGAGGTTTTGATGATGGGTAATCACATTACATTTTAAAAAGTTAGATTTATGAGCTGAGTATGCATTATAAAACACTGTAACAAAATTACATAAAAGTAGCCTTACTAAAAGCCTAGTAGTGATGTTTATTTACAATAAATTACACGTTGTATAATTATTGAATTGTTTGAACTTACTAAGCTTTACACAATTAAATAGGATTGTTTTACAAAACAGATAAGCAATTAAAATTTGTCTAAAGAGTGCAATAATAATAGTAAACATGTAACAAGCAAATCTTTATAAATCGACAAAAATTGTATTCAACTTGCATAAGGACTAATATTGTGTTGCTGTGCTTAGCGAAAAATATAATACAGATTATTAACACATTTTAAACTGTGTGTCACATAAAGTTAATATTTATGTTTAGGATGGAAGAAATCCAGAGTAAAAACATACTTTGGAAAAGTTGAGAAATTCATTTCTTAATGTTTTGTTGGTCGGCAACATACAAGTCATGAATACAGAAATATGAGAATCTTCCAGTATATGTTGTAAAATATCTTGAACACATCAAATATAGCACATGTGCATAAGAAAACAGCAATCGTAAAACATGTTGTTAATTAATTTAAATAAATTATATCGAGAGAAGATTATTTAACATGTGCCAGTAGATTATATAAAAATGGATTGCTGAATTGCAAGTTAAATATCAGCTGTTAAATAAAATAATACCCAGAAACAACACTTACCACTGTCTAAGAAATGTAGCACTAGGTTGGGCAGTATTATAAATACTCTTTATTATGGAAGAGGAAGCACCGATTTTGATAGGAAGTTAGTCATTCTGCCACCAGAATTAAATATAACCATGTTTATTTTCTACAAGATAGAAATAAGGATAGAAATGTAATATTTTAAGAAAAGTGATTTAGAAACCTATTCATTTAGAACACACACACAACAAATACACACACACTGTGTGCTGTTCCTGGTAGGCTTAATTTCAGTAGGCCCGGAAATAGCCAGCACTGTTTGACTGAAATAAGAAATTTTCGCCTGTGCATGACAGTAATCCCTAGAACTGAGATAAAGTTTATTGATAATAGTGGCTGGTAACTATGGATCTCAGGAGTTTTCAAGGCAATTTGTATTAACTTATCAGCATTGTTTAGTGATATAAGTGATTTCTCTGGGTGCTCTATTTTGTGCTTCCTGGTTCTGAGCTATTCTCTACACACATCAGTGATTTCTCACTTAAAACTGACCAGGTCACCCTTAGAGTTGGAGGACAGTGGTTCACTGGACTGGTCTTGGATATCCTGACATTGATGCTGTTGCATTTCCTTTCCTGGTAATCAATTGTGGATTTATAATTATTGGGATTTTGGTTCTTGTGACTCCAGTCACTCAAGTGTGGTTAGCTGTCACCCATTAGTAAACCACCACACAATTCTGGTCACTAGAGAATGGATGATGAGTGAAAAAGAGGAAAAAAATATAAGACCTACCATTTTATTGAACATGATAAGAGATTCATTTCAGAGAGTGGTAAAATAAAATAGGAAAATGGAATTAATAGTTGATGGAAATAGGGAGGAGCTAACTATAGGACTAAATGAAAGCATCTAGGAGGAAGAGTTATCACCAAGATATAAAAACTGTTAAAACAAAAAAATTAAGGTCTGATGTAAATGTGTTCCTGATGCAGAAAATTGCAGAAGCAAAGACTAATTTATTTTATAGCTATGCTTAGCACTCTAAACTTAAAAATTTAAAAGGAAATCCATGTTATCATATCAGATTAATTTCTGAAGAGGGTCAGTGTGGCTGAGGAAGACAGAACAGAGGAAGAGAGGTAAGAGCACAGGGCACAGGGCCTTGTAGTGACCAAAATTTGCCTTATAAGCCAGGATAAAAATTTGCATGATAATTTAATTACTGTGGGAAGGGTTGGGTAGATTTAATCCTTGAGTAATAAATAATTTATATTTTGCAAAGAGATCAGACTAACTTACACTGCCATTTTCAATATTCAGTATTCTGAGTGGTAAGTGTAAGAAGAAAGACAACAACCTTGTATAGGAATGCAGAATCATAAATAACAAAAATGTGGCCAAACAGGCCACTTAGGATTAGCAGACCCACCATATTCTTTAGTGTTTATTCCTTACACAAGGGAAAATAATGGTTAAAATTAAAATTACACTGAAATTCTAGTTAGCTTTTTCCTTTTTCCACAACATCTGAAAGACTTTATAACTTCATAAATACTTACCTAAGCAAAAAGAGCATGTCACAAGCAAAACTGCTGCAAAACTAACAGAGAAGTAAATACTAATGTATGGGAAATATGGTAAAATGAATCCTTTGTTTTGTTAGCGTACTCAGCTTTCTTTTTCTCTCTCAGATGGCTCTTAATATTCCACTAAGTCTCTTCTACATTCATAAGATGATAAAACATATCCTATTTACCTGTCAAATTATGACTTCTTCTTACCTGCTATATTCTACCTCTTAACAACTATAAAGTGTGAATATAATCAATTCTGTATATTTACTCATTCATGCTCTGTTACTTTTTATTCCTATTGAGCCTGTCAGAGTGGTATTTCTTTTTTTTCTCTTTTTGAAAAGTGTAAACACTTTTAAGCTAGGAGTTGTGAGCCTGGCCTATGGTGGTTACATGGAATAAAATATTCATGTGGGCTGGGAAAAAGAAATGTGGATAGAGTTTAGGAAAAGCCTCAAACTTTGACTTCTGTGACAGAAGTTATCTGGCACAGACACATGACTGTCTGATTCCTATAAGATAAATAATAATATCATCACTTCTTAGAGTATACTATACTTAGAGAATACTAGTGGTAAGATACCTGCTTAAAAGCAAGAATGGATTCAGGGAGAAATAAACAACCCTCTTGTAGCATTATCTGAGGCTGTGACTGATATAAAGGCTTGGAAAAGATTAGTTTTCAAAAATTGTTTACTTTTTCTGACTTCTCATCTCTCAGACCTTTAAGGCTATGTATATCCTGTCACTCAGACTTCGGAAACTTTTCTCATTTCTATCAGTATACCTTTCATTAATGATCTCATTCATTTTCAGTTTGATGACTTCCGAATTCATATATATTACCGACTCTTATTTTGAACTCCAAATTCAATTTGATGCATTATTTGATTGTTTAATAGTCCTATCAAGCAATGTATTCCAATCAGAAATCTTTTTTTTTTAAGATTTATTTATTTATGCATACAAGCTGGGGTATAGGCCAGAGCTGTGGGGTGGTGAGAGGGTTCACCAGAGACAGAGTGGGGAGCAGAACAGGCAGATCGACTGAAGTACACTGCTGAGGGGAGCAGCAGGTGAGGCAAGAGATGTCTGCTGTTTCATGTGGGAATCTCTCTGGCCGAGTATTGAACTCGTGCTAAAGTGGCTCTGGATAGCTTCATAGTGCTGCACTTAACCTGTTGTGTCACCAGGGACGCCCTCAATGAGAAATCTTGCTGTCACCCACAAACCTTAAAAATTTAGGATATTTTTTCTTTAATTTCCACAATGTCTCTTCCCTCTATCCTGTTGGTGAATCAAAACAACAACAACAACAACAAACCTTAGTCATCTTTGATTTCTCCCTTTTCTTCCCAGTTCCATAGTCTAACCAGACAAATCTTATTAACTTCATCTTTAAAATATATCCTGTTTATAGTTTATAAATTAATGAACTCACAAAGGGAGTAGTTGTAGATGGAAGAATATAATGTTGGTGTTTATTAAGTTTTTACTGTGGGCCACATTAAACTTTATTAAACCGTCTTAATTGTCCAATATACATAATGCCCATTAAATGCATCCAGGGGGGCCTCCCCGGTGGTGCAGCGGTTAAGCGCTGCGCTGAGGAGCTGTCGGCAGCGGCAATGCGAGTTCGACGCCCGGCTGGGGAGAATCCCACATGGTGTGGCAGACCTCTCCTGCCTTGCCCGCTGCTCCCCTCAGCAGTGTATTTCTGATCTGCCTGTTCTGCTACCCGCTCTGTCTCTGGTGAACCCTCTCGCCACCCCACAGCTCTGGCTTTTACCCCAGCTTGTATGTATAAATAAAAAATAAATCTTTAAAAAAAATAAAATAAAATAAATGCATCCAGGGCTGTTACCATCCAAGATAAGAAACTTGGGTGTCTAAAATTTTTCTGTAAAAGTTGATGCGCCTCTCTAGTGCACACTAATTTGAGTTCTGTATTCTGGTGCTGTTGACATGTAGGAGTTATATGGTCCCACTAAAGTGAGAATAATTCTCTCTTACTTTATTTGCTTAACAGTAGACCCTAAGAACTGTTGCCTTTTGCCTTTATCATTATAGAGAAATGAAACATCCTTTTCTATTTTTTTTACTTTTACCTTCTCTTGCTCAAGAGTCACATATACATGTCCTTGATTTTGGCATCCAGCAGTTTAATAAATGTCCCCAAACATCCCTACTGCCATTCATCTAACATGGCTTCTTTTCAAGGAGGTAATCAAATGTTTTAGCGAAATATACCTTTGGTGGAACTCCAGACTTTTATGGCTCAGTGATTGCCATAGTATTTACTAAGAACCAACTTTGTAACAGGTATAAGTTTGCACAGTTTGGGTTTATACAGAGACCTCTATTGTGATCTAAGCACCTGAATTGTCAACTATACTTGAAAAGAGCTCTATGGCCTAATTCTAAATCTAAACCCTCAATTTGCCATTTTTAAATCTCCATGTGTTCCTTTTATTTCTTAATATTCCTGCTGACCACTTGCTATTCCCTTCATGAGGCTTGATTTCTTTCCCCCTCAGTTGTTAGGCAAGATGCATGAGTATTATCTGTATCTCAGCTTGAGTTTAGTATGAGTGGTTTGCTTCTGCTTGTATGTCCTTTGGTATTGACATATCACTGTAGGAATGGCATTAATGATAAACCCCAATTTATTACTATTTTAAGTCATTTTATTCATTTACTCTAGTCTGAAGAGCTAAAAGGCATACTTTTAAAAAAATGACAACCAGTAATTTATCTTCACTGCAGCCCCTGGAGAGACACATCAATATCAGCATTCTGGGGCTGGTTGAGAGAACAGAGCTCTTGCTCCACCACCGAGTCTCCAGGGACACTGGGCAATTTTTTTTTAGATTATTATTTGATCAAACAATGACAAAGATGATCTCTGAAGAAAGGGAAAAGTTGGGAGGGGAAATTGGGGTGAAAAAGTCATTTGTTAGATATAAAATGTGAACAACAGACTTATCAGCATTGCCATAATGCATATAGACTTTAATGGTATTACACAAATTGAATTCATCTTTTTATTGGCAAAATAAGTAGCCAAAGTCTTTTGTGCATGTCACATGGGTATATGGTTGTGTACCTTATGTTCTTGCCAATTTGTTTATCTTCTAATTTAACATAAAATAGAAATGAAATAGAAAATTTATAATTATCTTGATTCTTCATTTTTAATGCTAAGCCTATTTTCTTATGAACAGTTGATTGCTTTTTAATGTATTGATTAGGTATGAAATTAATTGAAATCTTCACTGTCTAACATTTCCTCCAGTATTTTAACCTTCAACATGGATGAGATAATTAAAGCTGTGTAATGATTCATAAATGTGGAGGATGACATTCACATTAAGGATTTCCTATTTTGAAGTTTCAGATCTTAGACTTGAGCATTTTTATCTAGTAGAAGAAGTATTGTTCATTTTATCTTATTTTCATATTTATTGAAAAATAATATTTATTATATAAAACTATTACCTAAAACTGAAAAATTTAATATCCAGTTAAAAAATTCAAAACCTCATAGAGATTATAATTGAATAGAGAAAACATTGAAATAAAAAGAGAAAAAAAATGTTTGTTTCATGCCTTTATGGGTAGAAAACAGGTACTAAGTGAGGATATAGAAAATTTACTCTATACAATTTTTAAGTATTAGGGGAAAATTTCTTAAGAATTAACACCTACTCAGAAACAAGGTTTCACTAGAAAAAATCCAGAAAGGAGAAAGTAAAATCTGTTTTTAAAAAGTAGAGTTATGTGTGCAAAGATCCAAAAGCTAAATAAAATATGACATAGTTATGAACTAAACAAAAGTTCAGTATGGCTAGTGAGATGAGTATAGAATTCAAAGGGATAGTAGCCAGGTAGAAAATAAGAGAGTCAAGCAAGGGTGTCAGTCATGTCAAACTGATCTGTGTGTCATTTAGAGTTAATCTTCATGTCAGAGTTAATTCTAGAGAAAATTTGGAGCAAGGGAAGAACTCTTAAATATTGGAGTGATACCATGTGTAATTTGTGCTCTAGAAAAAGGACTCTAATACCTGCATAGAAATTAGGTTGGAAAAGGGCAGACTAGAAGTAGTAAAACCAGGTGAGAATCTTTACAGTATTGCAGGCAAAATTTAATGTGTTTTGAAATTTAATTTTATTGTATAACTCTCTCAGTTTTATGGAGAACATATTTTCCCCTTGGAAGTAAAAATAATTTCACTTCTTCTCTTTTCAATTTTTACAGTACTTTTAAAATTTTTGGTATTAATAGTATTCCATCTCCTACCATGATTTCTTGCATTTGCTTATACCATCTCTCAAATATTTGCTCAGATTTTGATAATATTATTAATATGTGAATGTATAGTTATGTGTTAGACAAATATCTACAAAAGTGTCTACAATTTTTTAACAGATGTTATAATTTTATCAAGTTTCTTAAAAATGCATGTTTTCAATTGGATAAATGACTATGTATGAGCTACTGAATATAGCATTTTGTCTATGCAATCCATTCAAAAGTTTAGGCTCTTTTTCAGGTTGTTATTCATAAATAATTTAATAGTGGACTAGGGCACAAGGGTGAATGTCTTCCCAAATATGTGTGGGACAAATAAGTCCAAGAAACTTGGTTGTTTCTAACACCCACTGAGGCCATTGCCATATTAGAAATGTATATATAAAGGCTCCAGATTTTAATCAATTCCAGTATAATTTAAAATGTTTCAGGACAACTCGAGCCTTCAAGTAATGTTAAGGCCCTGCATTTCTTCGGATACTTTCAATACTTGCTAACCAGTAGAAGAGAAATTCCTTTTAATGACTTAAGTTCTCTATGTTCAAAATATTGTTGATGAACATTGAGTGCTTTATAGGAAGGACTGATATATATTCAGTGGTTATTACAAGATAATTTTAATACATTAATATTTTCAAATGTGGGAATTTTTTAGGGAAATTTATAGGCCTATGAAATGATACTATAGAAAAGCAAGAATAGATAAATAATAAATTGTTAAACAGACTTCTGTGGACTATACTAGTGTTTACTGTGTAAGGATAGTGGGATTTATAGTGAGGAAGGTTTATTCTTTATGTTTGGAAATACACAGAACCATAAAAATGTAATGGTTGGTTTAACCTATAAAGAGTTTTCTAATCAGTTAGTTCCTGACAGAAGGTGGAAATTGTATCCTATGATAGATTTATTTTACTTCCCTACCTTTAATTTTCAGAGCTCAGGAATGCTTTGAAGATGTTAGAGAGAAGCTAATAAATTTCCACACCATCATATAGGAGCTGTGTGATGTGAATAGAAAACATATCAAGAAAATACTAACTTGTTTGCACATGTTTCCTAGTTTCATTAATTCATTCCGCATTCATATTGATAAAGATGGAAATTATAAAAGAAGTGATTTATGGATTGAGTTAGCAATTTAATCTCCATGGTAACACACAAAAGTGATAAAGTAATTAAATATAACATTTATAGCTTTCTGAATAATTTAGTTGTTTGTTAATTATTAGCATGATTATAAAATGACATGAACAACTGTGTGGCTCAAATGTGTGATTATGTACAATATATGCCAAACTGGCACTTACTGAACATATTTTGCTGGTTTTTCAGGCAATTAATAAATACATAGTGCAGTTACGCTGAAAATGCTAAATAATTTACCAGAAATCGGGTGTGTTTGTGTTTCCTCTCCATGCACATATGCTGGTACTGAACGAAGTGGTGCTGCTCATTAATAGAGTCAAGTACAGCTTAACTATTTCAGTAATGGAAACATTTTAAGTGGCCACCAGCCTTGTTTTCTTCAGCCCATTTGTCAGCTTCCTTTTGGTTTTTAGATAGAGGACATTGATATACCTATTATAATAAAAGTGTCCTATATTTTTATTTTTTTACCAAGATACAATTCAAACTAATGTTTTAGATTTTTGACAAAATGGCAGTAATTTTACACATTTAGAGTATTATAAGTCAAACTCCATACAAAATTTATTTTCAATCCTGTCTCCTAGGTCACTGCGGGTTCAGGGTGCCCAGGTCAGAACAGGGGGTAGAGTATCTTAGTGCCTGGGTTCGGTGTTGGACATGCCGTGGCACCTGCCTTATGACTGTAATTGATGAACAGAGCTCAACAGGTTATTAGTAACATAATTTTGACAATTAAAATCCCGAGTACAGATCAAATCAATTTACTAGTCTGAAAGTGGTCAATTGGAATATGAAAGTAAAAAAAAAATAAATAAACAACACATGAAGTCCATAGAACAAAAACAAGGAATTTGCTCAGATCATACATGGTGTTTATGCAAAATAACTGCACACGTGCATGCACACACACAACAGTTTAAAACAAAAGGGGAGGAGGATACCTAAAACAATTTCTGCAGAGCAGTGAATACATTTGGTAATTTTTTGTTTAATATTTATGGCAATATCAAGATAAGAAAGAAGACTACATAGATGATATTATAGTAGCTGTTTTGAGAGGGAAAAAAAGGCTGATAACTCTGGACAGAGTTGAGTGATGCCATGGTCCTCAAGTAGACTTATGCCTAAGCATGGGAAATATAATCCTGAAAGTTCTCTATGTTCATCAATTTTTAAAACCAGCAATAACAATAATAGTGATGATAACAGTACAAATGACAGTGATTTATAACTCCCTACCCCAACTGATAAGTTCAGCCTCATTTCTTCCACTCTTTATCATCTCTGAGTGGCTGTGCCAGGTCTCAAATAATTGAAACTATACTCCTAGGAGTAATGTCTGTCACTTCCTCAGCAAACACTATCCCAGTCTCATCATTATCCATCTTACATTCTATTTATATTACTTCCTAAATATCCTTAATCTTACAGTTCCCTTCATGTGGGCCCATTTTACGTACTGCAAGCCACAATCCTGGCAAGCCTGGAATGCATTATAGTGCCCCTTTGATTAGATTGTTGTTAAAAAAAATACTCAATCACTCTCCTCTCACTTTCCATAGAGGAGTATAATTCTCTGTTATTTAACCTCAGGGGAGCTAAGTATAGAGTGGAAATTCTTTTGTCAATGCTTGAAATACTTTGATAGTGGGTGTATTGTGGTATTACAAGTTTGAAGAAGTATAAGCCTGTACTCCTAAAATATAGACAGTAATGTAAACTAGTACGATCTCAGTAAAAGAAAGGAGAGAGGGAGTGGGGCAAGAGAGAGAGAAGAAAGAAGGTAGAGGACTAAGGATGTCTTGGTGGTGGGCCCGGTGTGGTAGTGACCCCTGAGGTGGGGGATACTGTGCTTTTAATACTCAAACAACATGTCAACCAATGTTACTGTATTAAAAAAAAAAAAAGGAATTGAGGGAAAAAATAACAAATGAGTTAGTAAAATATTTTAGCAAAATAAAAAGCTTATGTAGTTGGCTGCCCTCTTGTGATTTAGCATTCCTGTGAGGAAAAAAAATGTATGTTTCATTATAATGATTTGAAAAATATTTCCAGTTATGAGATAATGAATTAGAATTAGTGCATAGTTGATGCCTGGGTAGGTATTATGGTGTTAGAAAATTATACAGAATGATAAAAATGCTGAAAAAGAAAACTTTCAGATCAATAATAGGACTCCAAGCAAACAGAAAGTATTTTAACGTACTCAAATGTACAACAGACTATGGATAACTGTCATCTCTTGACTTTATTTAATAAAGTGTGGTCATAATGATAGTAAAGAACTAAAGATTTATTCAGCTAAAAGAGACCTATTCTGTAAAGTAATAAGGGTGCAGCAAGCCAACCATGGTGACAATATTTATCTTCAGCACCTTCCGACAGTGACTGTCCACAGATAGACACAGGCAGAGAGAGACCTGTGTGCTTGTGAGGATTGCAGCTCATAGAAAAGTTTGAGTACCAATGTACTGTCTCTTAAAAGTTCCCAAAATATTGATTAAAACTTGATGAGCACTAAATTCTTCCTTAGACTTCACTTCATTCATGTATAAGCATAAATATAAACCTGCTTCTCTCCTTAAGTCAAAATCAGAAGATACTAGGTAACTCCTACATTTCCTGAATCAATGAGTAGAATTAAATGGTCATACTTGGTTTTTTTAGTGTACAAAGCAGAAACAGATATCACTAAGAATTTGTTTACAATAAACATATCTACCATTCTATATAAATCTTGCTTTCATGTTTCCACTACCTCTTAAACTTGTTCATCCTTCTGTGATATGACAACACTTTTGTGCTTTTTCTGAATAATTTTCTGAAAATCAGCTAGCCATTATTTAGAACAGTGGTCTCTGAAAATGTGTTTCCATGAGTTCATGAGGAGTATATGCAGTAAAAGCCTAATGCTGGAGTGTAGACTTGTTTGTGGTATTCTTAAAAGCAGTTTTCTACCTCCTACTGCTCTTTGGTTAGACATGTTTTCACTGAGAGCACTTAAGAGTCTTAGTAGTTGACTTGGAGAGACACATGCGGGCAGTGAAACCAATAATGTATCAATTCTTTATCTTATATACAGTATTAAATAAAATAACAAAATTAGTAAAAATCATTTGAAATTAAAGGGGTTCAATGTAGCTTAGTTTTTGAAATATAACCTATATCTAATGATAGAAACTAGTATTTCTGTATTTTGTGAAAGAACAACAGTCTTAATTTCTACACATATAAAAATTTAACATTCCTTAGTTTATTAATCCTAAAGTATGCACATGTTTTGCCAAATCAAAACTGGATATAAATATGCATATGTTGTAGATAAATGCAAATGAAAGTGATAAGTGGAAAAGACAGTAAAAAGAATGAATAGTAGGTGAAAAGAAAAAGAAATTATTAAAATAAGGAAAACAGTAATTCCAGACGAACTGTTTTATACCAACACTAGGTTGTCTACTTTGGAGATTTGGAAGAAATGGGAAAATTCAAGGGTGATACAGAAGGAGTTAGATAAACATTTGCATCCCAAGTTTTTTCATTATTATTGAGGAATTGTTATTATTCTTTATCGTTATCCCTTAACTTGAATCTCTGATTATTCAGTGCACAAAGACTTGCAATATTGAAATTACTGGTTGTCCCATGGCACACAGATAGACAGCTCCAATGATCTCTCTCTTAGCAGATGTCCTTTCCTTGAAACACTCATGAATAATTTCTTTCTGTAAAATCAGGATATGCATATGATCCCAAAGCAGAAGCACTTCTGTGACTTTTTGAACAAAGCACTAAATCGACTATTTCATTTCCTTCATATTCTTTGTATGCCATTGAGGTCTTCTGTAGAAATAGCTTTAACAAAATTAAAGAATGACCTGTTTCTGCATGGAAAGATCATTAAAACTTCAAAAGCTAATTTAACATTTGAGTGCATAATTGATGACAGTGTGTAGCTAATTCTGAATTAACTTATAATTCCAATAATCAGGCATTATTGTGTCTACTACTCTAATACCACTTATGCACAGACAGTACTATTCTCTTCATTGGGTTAATCAGCATTAACAAAGGGGAAGTTGGCATCAATGCCTGCAAGTTAACTGAGCATTCATCATTGAGTAGATTTTAGATGTTCTAGCAAGTTGTGTATAGTTCAATCTTCAGTGAGAACTAAAAAGCTTACTGTGCTACGGGATTATGATCTCTATATTTCTTACTCTTAGAGAGTATATGTAATAAAAGATTGAATGTCACTATAGTTACTCCAAATTTAGTTTAAAATTTTTTTTACCGAATTTTTAGTATAAGATCATTTTCTTGTAATATGGCTGTCATCTTAAAGTTAAGGAAATACTTGATTAACTGAAGTCTGGGCTATGGGTTTCTGTTAATCAAATTTTTACTGTATCTTATTTCTAATTCACCTTTGATATTAATCAGAGTTTTAATTTTTAATCTCATACCTTTGTGACTATATCTATCCTCTTTAGATATTGATGTACTTTTAATTTTTAAATATATCATTAAAGGATCTTATGCTACAAAATATTATTCCTGACATGGGAAAAATCTTAATGAAGGGAGAAAAACTTTAAGTAGTATATTATAGTTATTACTATAAATAGGTTGATCTTTTACTATCATAAATAGCCTAATAATAAGTGAATCTTAATAAATTATTCTACATTTTATTTTATTATTCTTAAATTTAATTTCTGGTATGATTTTCACAGGTAAACTTATGCTCAGATTGTCCCCTTAAATATCATATTTGAAAAGCGTATTAGAATTTCAAGCACAAAACTAGCCATCAATCAAGTAAAGAGAATAGAGACCATGAAGTACGTAAAATTATTTTGTCTCTTATCCTCTATATATCCATATGCTCCTTGAGATTTAGTTCTTTATATTTATTCTCTGGAATGGTAAATTTGCTGACACATGACCTTTGCCTAACTGAGGGCATATTTTCTACTTTAGCAAATAACATATTTGTTTCAGTCAATCCTACAAAAAGGAATCATTATCAAGTGATTTTGGCATAACTCAGTGAATTTCTAAGATGATCAGATAAAGAATGTATTTCTGTGTGCCAGAAACCATGCACTGAAATGCCAGGTAGTGCTTTATGAAAGCTACAAAGTTGTCCAGACTAAATTCTGAAATCAAGTCATGACATGATTTGAGTGGCTCTGATGGGCCACTTACTTGCTGTCAATATTGAGTACATATTCAACTTCTCTGAAAGTGAAGGATGTAAAAATTTAGTACATCCACCTACTTGGTAGTGTTGCAATAAGGAATTGAAAAGTTCTCAGATTTTGAACTTTGATGCATGTGTTTCTTTGTTAATGATTTAGCTGAAATATAAAATATCTTGTTCTGTCTTAGGGTTCTTAACCATTGAAAGAATTTAGCTGGTTGTTTTTTTTTTTTTTTTTCCCTTCTGGTAGAAATAAGAAAAAAAAATCAATGAACAAAACAAAATTACAGTGCTCAACTGTGGCAATTTTAAACATATTACTGCTGTATTTTTTAGGTATCTGGACATCATACCTAATTTACAAAATGGATTCATCGGCTTCTTTGAGTCACAATGTAATTATGACCCCCATTAATTTTTTGAGGTGTATCATCCCTTCATGAAGTAAGCATTTGAAAAATCGAGAATCAGGGTAGTATTTACTACATGAAGGGTTAAAATAAAGATGAAAAATATAAATCAGGTAAAAAAAAAATGTAGAGGGGAAAATTAGATTACTAATGTCTTATTTCATATTTAGAATTTAGACAAGTTTATGGAGGTAGATAGGTTCATCCTTAATGTAACTCAATAAAAACACTAAGGATAACTTAGACAAATTAATAATGAATAAAGCAGGAGTCATATAATGAATTTTTGCCAATGGAGATTAGCTCAGAAGTGCACAGATTCTGCCTATATCAAACACATGATTTATGCTTTGTGTACTAAGTCGTTTCTATAAAAATGGGCAAGTCATTGTTTAATTCCTTAACAAAATTTCTCCTGGACAAAGCAATTTTTCCAGAATCAAATATTTATGACACTGTTCTTTCTGTGAAGTAAATACAAGGGTCAGAAGCTAGGTTACTTAAAGACTTCTTAAATGAGTTGAGTATAAGTGTATGAAAGAAGAGGTGATGAAAATAGAAAAAGAAATAGAAAATCCCAGTACAAGTTGTCTTATTAAAATGAAGGGCAGCTGTGATACTAATAATGAAGCCAATTATCAAATTAACCAATATGTATAATTTTAACCAGTCTCTTAAAAAGTGTCATAAATGTTATGTCTTTGATGCCATTGTGGAAACAACCGCTGGGAGCAATGGGTATTTTAAAAACAAAAATGTAATATTAAGATTTTAACTCCATCATTTAAAAATGCAGAATCTGTATACATGTATGTATGTATATATACATATATGTGTATATATGTAGAGGAATGGGGTATTCAATGCTGTTTGATTCACAGATTATTAATTGTTTTAAAGATACTCAAGGTTGTGAGCTAAACAACATCTAGCAATACCCCAGTGCCAGTATTCCAGCTGTATTGCATTCAAGAAAGATTAGGGGTGTGTCAGTAGTGCTTAACATTCAGCTGTTCACCATAACCCCACTGCCAAGATGAAGGGTCGTCAGATACACATGGCATCTCTGCACCATTTGCTAATATTATCAGGCAATAACAAATGCCATGCTTGTATCCAAGGATGGAAAAAATACAACACACACTTTTCATTCTTTTGAGTAAGTTTTTATGACCTGCATTTGTTTTAAAAAATTTTTATATCATCAACATATCATACAAATTTTAACTCAGCCACTAAAATGATTATGTATCTACAGAAACATAATGAAATTGATAACTGCTCCCTTCATTTTTCATAGGAATAAATATTACTATTTATTGTCTTTTTGATTCAGTAATTAATGAGCTATTCTTATTCGGATAAAAATAGAATGTAGATGTAGTTGGTCATTCCCTTTGTCCCATCACTTTGCCCTTCTTCTAAGATAATTTTAATGTTTAAGCTTATATAATATCTCTTCAAAAGATAAACTTGAAATGCATCCACTGGGGAATTTATTTGGGGAATTATTTGGAAAATGGGCAGCATATGAAAACATTTTTCTTGTTCATAAAAATGACTCCATGAAACAGTACCTCCATCTTCCTACCACTCCAGAAAATTGTGTTAACCTCAATTCTGGATTTCTGGAAGGTGCTGTCTCTAATGAGGAAATGTTTTTTGCATTCAGTGTCAGTAAACGCATTGTTGTACCAAGTTTGAATATCCTGGTATGATGCTACTCACTTTTGATTTTCAGGCAGCACTTAAAAAAAAAAAAAGAGAAGTCATTTAAAATATATACTTTTCTTGTACTATTTCCATTTCTTCCATAATATACCCATTAGAATTCTATGGGATGGGGCCTCCATGGTGGCGCAGCGGTTGAGCACTGCGCTGTGGAGCTGTCAGCAGCGGCGACGCGAGTTCGACGCCTAGCTGGGGAGAATCCCACATGGCGCGGCAGACCTCTCCTGCCTCGCCCGCTGCTCCCCCTAGCAGTGTATTTCTGATCTGCCTGTTCTGCTCCCCACTCTGTCTCTGGTGAACCCTCTCGCCACCCCACACCTCTGGCCTGTACCCCAGCTTGTATGTATAAATAAATAAATCTTTAAAAAATAAAAGAATTCTATGGGATGAAGTAAAATTGTGCCCAGTTGAGTTCAGGAAAAAAAAGGCATAAAAGTCAACTATTTTTAATATTCCTCATAAATATGTAAGTGGAAAAGAACTTTGAAATACAACTCTATACAATGGAAGAAATTATAGTTTTCTAATATTAAATTAATATTAAAAGAATATTTCATGTCACCAAAAATGATTATCCCATTGGCTATTCATAACAGTATTTAAACCAAAAGATCTGTTTAGATGTGGCTGTGTTCCACATTTAAAAAATAAAGTGTATCACAATTTGTTTTAAATATTTATTTATTTACGCATACAAGAACTGGGTATAGGCCAGAGGTGTGGGATGGTGAGAAGATTCACCAGAGATAGAGTGGGGAGCAGAACAGGCAGATTGACTGAAATACACTGCTGAGGGGAGCAGCAAGACAGGCAGGAGCGGTTTGCTGCTCCATGTGGGAAGCTCCCTGGCTAGGGATGGAACTCGTGCTGCAGTGGCTGTGGATAGCTTCATAGTGCTGAGACTTAACCTGCTGGGCCACCAGGGAGGTCCCTGTCTCACAATTTTATTTCATGCATGAAGATAAGAGATACATCATAGTGACTAAATAATTTAGGTAAATTTTCTTAATGGGGGAATATTCCAAGTTGTGAATCACAATGTAACTGTTGAAATGTTCTACTATTTATGTGCTAAAATGAACAATAATAGGGAGCAACAGATTATTATATGAACTAAGCAAACCTAATCCAGTGATGAACTTGAGTTGAAAAGAGAATTAACTTAATAAATTATTTTATCAAAAGATCATGTCCAGATATTTTAGATAAACCAAGAAACACAGTTTTTACATAACTGTAAGAAAAATGCTATTTCACCAGTCTTTTGCAAAGGACAAATTGGATTTGCTACCACGGCAAAAAATCTTCAAGGTTATTTTCTACCACTCTGCAACCCACTGGTTTCTGTTCCATCCAAGGTTTCATGGTTGTGACTGATGTGTAATTGAGTTTTTGACTAACAGTTCACATACCGGGCATGTGATCCTTTCAGTATATTCGAGATAAAGTGTTATTTATCTGCACTCAGAGTCATTGTTTCCAGAGAGAACACCTGTGGTGGTAGACAGTTAGGGAATCTATAAGTTTTGAAAAATAGTTGTTGAAAACTAAATTACATGGAAACATTATTTCTCATGAAAGTATTATGTTTTTTAGTTAAGGTCTGTGTAAATAGCTGTTATTTTCCACTTATCTCTTATGGGCCATCTTTTTAAAAGAAATTGTCTCTGCTACTTGTGGCATTTCTGAGAAGTGCTTTTGAATTTTGGAGTAAATGAAAAGAAGGAAGACTATTGTTATATTTTGAAATGAAATATTAAATAATTCAAAACATTCTTTTCAAATTTCTGCTAAACACAAAAGAAAACCAGGGTATGTTATTAAAATCTGGATGATTTGAAAAAGTATGTTAGTATATACACTATTTATTTTCCCTCCGTGTGTGTATCTATGTGTGTAGGGGAGTTGTATATGCTGCATACTTTTAAGTAAGTCCTCACTTAACATTGTGGAAATGTTCTTGGAAATTGCAACTGTAAGCAAAATGACCTTTAAAAGACCAATTTTACCATCTGCTAATTGTTATAAACACAGCTAAATTCCTATGACATATTTCTTGTCACTTATGCATCACCAAACTTCTAAATAGTAATTTAAAACTCCTAATATTAAACAGTGGTTTCCATTCATCATTCATTCATTCATTGATTCATTCATTCTCCAGCCCACTTACACCAGCTCATATGTGACTGGAGATTATGTCAGCAGCTCAGGGTGCAAGGAAACAACCAGTGTAGGTCATGACACTTTTCTATTGCAGGACACACTCATATACATACACACCCACACCCACCCAGATCAAGACAATTTAGACACACAAACTAACTGAATGTGCACGCTTTGGGGTGTGGAAGAAAATCCACACAGAAATGGGCAGAATGTGCAGACCCACACAGATAGTAGGGCAGGTCAGAAATTGGTTTTTATTTCTTCATTAAAAAACATGCACTGATGTTATTAGAGGACAAGTTCTAATTCATGGCTTATCCTGCTCAGTCATTTAAGAAGAATACATTTTATCTCCATTTCATTGGTGTGATGTCAAGATGGATAGAAAAAACGTTTTCTTTCCCCCATAATTCCTACCTATTACACTTTAGCATATGGGAATTTATAATTTATTGTAAATAATTCTGATCTTAGTAATGTGTGTCCTATTTCAGATCACATTTACATTAATCCATCTTTTTGGAAAAAAAATAATATAAATAAGGAAGCTAGAGTTTGGATTGTTTATCTTTGAGATGTGTTTTATTAATTTTGAATTGTGTCATTGAAATCCCATAGCCTTTTTATGTTTTCCTGGGTTAAGTTGTTGTTTTGGTAACCAAATAAATTTATATAGTGGAGTTTATTTAGATCAGTGTTCTAAAGGCTCTCTTACTTTTTCCTGGCAATTTTCTCCCTTCTTGATATATGGAACACATTTTGCCATGACTTGAAACTACTGGAGGAGGTATACTTCTCTTTTCCCATCAAGTGGTTGGATAAAAATGACTATTATTTCATTCTCCTGTGAAAATTATCTGCCATTTAGTTCACATTCTCTATTTGTCTCTATTACTTTGTGGTTGATGACTAACTGAAAGCAAAAGTCTTATTATCCCTGTTGCCTACTTCTGTGAATCCAAGTAAAGAGCTACAGTATACCATCTCAGATTGCTCTTTTTATCCTTCATTGTTCAAGTTCTGTTGCAATATGTTTCTCTTTATGTGTAGTGCTTTTGTTGCTATCCTCAATTTTATGTTAAAAATTACTTGATTCGGGCCTCCCTGGTGGCGCAGCAGTTTAAAGTGCTGTGCTGTGGAGCTGTCGGCAGTGGCGATGCTAGTTTGACGCCCAATTGGGGAGATTCCCACATGGCGCAGCAGACCTCTCCTGCCTCAACCACTGCTCCTCTCAGCTGTGTATTTCCATCGCTCTGCCTGTTTTGCTCCCCACTCTGGTGAACCCTCTCACTGCCCCACGCCTCTGGCCTGCACCCTAGCTTGTATGCATAAACTTTTTTAAAAATTAAAAAAAAATTAAAAAATTCCTCTTCGTTCTAACAGTCCTATAACTTAAAGCCAGTGTAACTGCTGACTTCAATGAATATCTGAATGACAATGACACTGATAATGATAAACTAACACTTGTATTTTTGTTGATTTTTTAATACATCTCAAATTCAGATTGAACTCATCTTTCTTTGAATTAGTGTTGAACATGGTTTCTACCTACTTGAAGACAAAGAACATTATCTTGTTTTTATTTAAATGTCCTGCACTGCTTAAGCACAAAATGTGCAGCCCTTATATAATTTTTATATAAATGGTTAGAACAAAGTCATGTGAAAATGAAGAATTTTTCATACTGTCTTGGTCTTCTTGTCACTGCAGATGCTTAGTGTCTATTCAGATAACCACAGTTTTGATAATATTAACTGTGGAGATACATATCTTTCTGTATCTTTATTCTACTTTAACCTTCCACCTTTTACAATACTGGCATAAGCTTTCATCTCTTTATCTGTAGGAGAATAAGGAAGGGAGTAGGAATATTTTGAGCTCAGCTTCTTTGTCATTACAACTTTGTACAAGTATGATCTTAGAGGAAGACAGAGACTGTGGTCAGAAAATATTTAATTAGAGGTAGAAAAGAAAGATTTAATGCAGCACACAGGCTTTGATTCTAACACAAACTCCTATGTCGCTGTCAGAATTTTTATATTCATCTTATTATGATTGAACTTAATTAACAGACTTGTCCATTTTTGACCTGCACATCAAAATAGGGCATTAGTTTCAACATGTTTTAAGTCTTTTAGTCTACAGTTTATCTCAGAATATTGATTCTTTTTCTCACTAATGGACACACTAAGAATAAAGTAGTATTTTCTAAACATTCTGTTAGAGTGAAAGTGGGTTAGAATTGTAATCTTGGTTGACTGTCTCAAATCAGTCTCTTTCCTACATATACAAATAAGACAACCAAGTTTACTTTTGCACAATTCAATATCATAACGTTAATGAAAGCATCTAGAGAATCACTCTTTCTTCCTTTCCTTCATTATTTTTGTCTTTATTTTTTTTCTTTTCTGTTTTCTTCCTTTCTAATTTTCTTTCCCTTTAACTCTTCCTCCTCCCTCTCTTCTTTTTTTTTTCCTTCCCTCCCTCCCTCCTTCCCTCTCCTTTGGATTTTTACCTGCTTTTTAATCATACTGTCATATATAAAGGGCCACATGCCCTTTATATATATTTATAACATGAAGATTAGGACCATGCTTCAGGGGTATAAACCTTCAGATGTGTGTAGGAGCAACAAATCTACCAATAAGGCACCAATAATTCTATATCATAGTTCATTGGGATCCCTCCACTCTTTACTCCCTACCCATACCCTCAGCCTCTGATAGCCTCAAGTGTACAGTAAGATTTCTAGGGTTTCTTTTTTTTTTTTTTTTTAAGATTTATTTTTTATTTATACATATAAGCTGGGGTACAGGCCAGAGGCGTGGGGCGGCGAGAGGGTTCACCAGAGACAGAGCAGGCAGCAGAACAGGCAGATCAGAAATACACTGCTGAGGGGAGCAGCGGGCAAGGCAGGAGAGGTCTGCCGTGCCATGTGGGACTCTCCCTGGCCGGGTGTCAAATTCGCGTCACCACTGCCGACAGCTCACAGTGCAGCACTTAACCACTGCGCCACCGGGGAGGCCCTAGGGTTTCTTTTGCCTAGTCTCTTGTTTTCATTCTTAAAATTCTGCATTGATGACATCATCCCTTATTTGCATATTTTTCTTAGCATCATCCCTTCCAGTTCCATTCATGTTGCTGCAAATGACAAGATTTCATCATCTTTTTTTTTTTTTAAAGATTTATTTATTTATGTATACAAGCTGGGGTGCAGGCCAGAGGACGGGGCAGTGAGAGGCTTCACCAGAGACAGAGTAGGGAGCAGAACAGGCAGATCGATGGAAACACACTGCTGAGGGGAGCAGCAGGCGAGGCAGGAGAAGTCTGCTGCACCATGTGGGATTCTCCCTGGCAAGGCACTGAATTCACGTCGCGTTGCCACTGCTGACAGCTGCACAGCACAGCGCTTAACTGCTGCACCACCAGGGAAGCCCAAGATTTCATCTTCTTATAGCCAAGTATTTTTCCACTCTGTGTGTGTGAAATATATTTTTTTAAAAAATTGAGGTATCATTATTATACAACACTGTATGTGATTCAAAGGTATAAGATCACACTTTTCAGATGTGTGTCCCCACATCACACCCACAGCCAAGGCACCCTCAGCCCTCCACCATAATCCATTGTGCCCCTTCTCTTTTTTTTTTCTTTTCCTCTTCCTTCTCCCCATATTGTAGCCTCAATTCCACAGTGAGATTTGTAGGATATTTCCTTGGTTTGGTTTTGTCTAATACTTTATATTGTTTCTTTATATTCTACATAATAGTAAAAACATCTAGTATTTGTCTTTTTACTTCTGATTTATTTCATTTAACATTATCTCCTCCAGTCCCATCCATGTTGTCACGAATGGCAAGAGTTCATCTTTTTTATAGTTGCGTAGTATTCCATTGTCTATATATACCACATTTTTCTACTCCACTCCTCTATCTTTGGGAACTTAGGTTGTTTCCATAATTTGGCTAATATGAATACTGCTGCAGTGAACTTAAGAATGCATATATCCTTTCAAATTAGTGCTGTTGAATTCTTTGTGTAGATATTAAGGAGTAGAACTGCTGGATCTGTTTTTAATATTTTGAGAAACCTTCACACTGTTTTCCACAGGAACTGGACCAGTCTATGTTCTTACCAATGGCGTATGAAGGTTCCTTTCTCTCCACGTCTTCACCAATATTTTCTGATATAGGACATTCTCATAGTTGTGAGATGGTATTTCATTGTGGTTTTGATTTACATTTCCTGGATGATAAGTGATGATGAGCATTTTTTCATATGCCTGTTGGCCATTTGCATGTCTTTTTTTGGAGAAGTGTCTATTACTGACATTTTTTTGATTGGGCTATGTATTTTCTTTCTTAATGGTATTTGCTCTTTGTAGATCTTGACCATTAACCCCTAGGTAGATATATATTGTGAAGTTATTCCATAGGGTGTATTTCCTTTAATGATAGTTTGGTGTAGTCCTATTTATTTATATTTTGTTTGTTTTCTTTACTGTTGGAGTCCAATCCCCAAAGACATCACTGAAGCCAATGTCCTGTGGTAGTTCTTCTATGTATTTTATGGTTTCAAGTATTATATCCAGCTCTTTGATCTGTATGTAACACTTTCTTATTTTAAGCCCTTAATGTGATTTCACATAACATTAAAATATATCTGATAATGTATGATTAGAATGGAAAAGGAATTCAAATTGTTTTTGAATTTTTTCTTTCATAAAATTGAGAAACAAATTGTAAAATATATAAGCAGGAATTCCTATTATGCTATATGTATAGCTACACAGAATGATTTGTTTAACACATTTTTAAAACCCTTTGTACAAACAAGAAACCTTTTATCTTCATAGAAATATTAAAATACATAATTGGAATCCTTCTATTATGCAAGAAGGAAACTTACTAAACAAGAATATAAACATATTTTGCTGAACTTGTGTGCTACGGGAATATCATATAAATTGTGGTATGCTCAAACCTCAACTTAGTATTTCATAACGACAACTGTAACTAGATAAGTTCATTTCAAATGAAAATGAGAACAGAATGTTCCTTTAATAGGTTAGGCAATATTTACAACACTTTTTAGTACTTCAACCGATAATTCTTCTTGTATCTGTTTTTATGTTGGAACAACTGCTTGAAACATACAAATAAATATATTTATATTTTTTCTAAATTAATTTTTAAATAGAACTAAAAGTTATTTGTATCAAATAGTGAAGATATAAAGAAACTTGCAGAAATTGGGAGATTGAAGAACTTTTTAATGTTTTTCAGACTTTTCATTTTTATTTTCTTTCTTTGTTCCCTACATCCTGATATATACACTGGGCCTTCAGTCAATGAGGCTTAGAAAGGATTTTTTAGATGAAAAAGAGATCTACGCATTAGCTTTAATTTTATCTCTACTGCTCACTGATCCCCAGAACAAATATTAACTCCTCTGGAGATGCCAAGCATATGAAAAGAAAGCCCCTCTAAATTATATTATGTACTCACACAATTTTCAATAAGATTGTGAGGAAAATTAGAAACATATCATGCTACAGAATGATGGGCATATTTAGACTAGTATCCTTCTGAGAATTTCTCATTTTATTTTATTTTATTTATTTATGCTTACAAGCTGGGGTACAGGCCAGAGGTGTGGGGCAGCGAGAGGGTTCACCAGACACAGAGTGGGGAGCAGAACAGGCAGATCAACGGAAATACCCTGCTGAGGGGAGCAGCGGGCGAGGCAGGAGAGGTCTGCTGCGCCATGTGGGAATCTCCCCAGCTGGGCGTCAAACTCGTGTTGCCACTGCCGACAGCTCCACAGCGCAGCTCCTAACCGCTGTGCCACCAGGGAGGCCCAGAATTTCTCATTTTTAAGTGGCTGTGGTTGTTTAGATTTTAGTTACTTCTCCTGAAATTCACATGCAGAGTTTGAATTTGACACAAACGTGACACAAGCTGAACAATATCACTTTGTACCAGTATATCTGAAATTACTATTTTCTGACACTATAAAATCATGCCCTTTGCCTCCATGGAATGCAGTATTTTGTGCAAATGTTCAGCGTGCAATCTGATTGAGATGATAAGAATATATTTTTGCATTTCATTTTAGACAAAGTGTGTTCTATTTTATTAAAATTTAGAAACCACTAGAACAGCAATTATTCAACATTCTGAATGTTTGCAATATTCTGCTTGCCTTTTCATGGATTAGACCTCTGGAAAAAACAATATTGAATAGATTGAGAAGAAATGGAGTTGTATGCTATATTTATTTAGTGGTAAATAATTAGAGATGATCATATTTTTTGCGTTTATTTCAAGTTACCACAGTTGTTTAGATAGTTTTATAGTTGATGTCATTTGTTTATTGCATTAAAATAATTATTATCTATCCTGTCAATAAAGTAGTCCTGACAAATATGAAGCTGGATATAATATATTATCTCAGCTTCATGAAAATGCTAATGGATTTGTACCCTATGTTTATAACCAGGTTTGGTATCCCTTTCCATGAGAAGGGCACAAGATGCTATGTGAACTATAGGAATTCATTGATATGTAGAGAAGACATTTGGAAATCTATCTGAAATCTTCACTTTGACTTTGTATGTTTTGATGTTATGTAGAATTTTCTACTTTCAGTGCAGTCATCTCATGTATGCTTTCTTTACTTTATTTTCTAGATATTTCTTGAAAATGTATTGAATTTTGTGGGTTATTAGTTATAATCCCAGTTGCTTATTCACTGTTATTTTTCTTAAAAAAAATGTCTATATTCAAATGCGGAGTTCATGGAGTTCATTAACAGCTATTGAAAGGTTCATATAAAGTCAGAATACAATGGTTAAATTTATCTCTTCTTAACAATAAAGCACAATTTAACAGGTTCGATAAGAAATGAAACCCTCTTGAGACAAAGTAAAGTATCTAAACAAAGTATTCTAAACAATTTTAATAAACAGCAATTTCAGGCATGCTAATTTGGAATTGAAATAGACTATTTGGTCATTGGTGTGCCAGATTGCATTTCATTATCATTTAATTTAATTGTGGAAGAATATTGTTATAGTTGTTTCAATAATTTGTCTCTAAAATTTCTAAATTTAGGATTAGAAGCACTTCATAGAAGTCATTAGAGATAAGACAATGATGAATAAAATAATTATATACTAAAATTGAATATTTACTCTTTACCTTGTGCCAAGCACTGTGTAAATGTCCTAGATCATTACCTCATTTAATAGTCATTGCAAAGATGCAAGGAAGAAATACAGAATTCATCCTTCATCCTTATTTTATATAGGAGCAAACTGAGGTATAGCATGATTTGGTATCCTTTCTTATTTATTTATATTTTTAAAGATTTATCTATCCATGCATACAAGCTGGAGTATAGGCCAGAGTTGTGGGGTGGAGAGAGGATTCACCGGAGACAAACTGGGGAGCAGAACAGGCAGATGGACTGAAGTACACTGCTGAGGGGAGCAGTGGGTGAGGCAGGAGAGGCCTGCTGCACCATGTGGGAATCTCCCCAGCCGTTGATCGAACTTGTGCTGCAGTGGCTTTGGATAGCTTCATAGTGCTGCGCTTAACCCATTGCGCCACCAGGGAGGCCCGATTTGGTATCCTTTTTAATGTCATAGAGCTAGTTAGTGATTAAATCAAACCCAGATAGTCCGGTTCCAGATTACCCTTAATAATCACACTGTGTCTAATGTCCCTTATAAATTGTATACCTTTTTTTCAATGAATTATTTTATTTTGCAATATAAACTTGCTTTGTTACATTTAACATTGCACATTAGAGAAACTGCAAGCCTAGATCAAACATCAATAGATTAACAATGATAAGTCAACTTATAGATAAAAGTATTAAAGGTATAGAGAAATGAAGATACCCAAGTTTAACCTGCCAAATATTTATTTAATGTTCCTTTTAGCTTATCTGTCAATTTTTTAAATTTTGGAAAAGGTTTTGGTGTTGAGGGCATTGATTGTAGTAAGCACTACACTGCTTTTCTAAGTTAGCATGGTGCCTGTGTGAAAAATCTTACATAGTGCTAAATTCTTTCCACTAGGATGACATAAATCGACCCATTATATTTATTATTTTCAACTTAATGATTTTCAATTTATCTTATTTTTCCATATTTGATTTATTTATACTCTTTTATCACTGTTATATATAATTATTCACATCATTTAACATTGTGCTCTGCATTCTATATAGTTTACTTTTTAATGTTTCATAATCTACAATCTGACATCGCCGTATAATGTCTTCCCATTGCTAGTGGGTCTATGCTACCTCAGTTGTGCGACTGCAATTCCATTTATTCATTAAATTACTATATTTGTACTTTTTAAATTGACCACTGTTGGAAAAAGACGTTAATGAGTTAGGAAATATTACTGCACTGACACTGGACATTGTAATACCCACTGTTCACGTCTAGTGGGCCTCTTGAAGTTTCAATTTGCTACATGTAACTATATCTGAGAGGTGGTGTAGTTCTGAATTATATACAGGATTGTAAGACAATGCAAATGAATAAAAATATTTGAAAAAAGTAATAAAATCAATGAAATAAGGGCTTTGTTAATCAACATAAATAAATTTCTCCGAGCCTTACATTTGTAACTAAGGTGCCTAAATTTCAGTATTTGTCAACAAAAAACATTGTTATCTTGAACACTCAATGGAGTAATTATGTTCAAAATTCATCTTCTAATTTCTGGTGGATAAAAAAGTATATATAAATTGACTTTGTATCAAACAAACAAGGAGAAATGGGTAAACATAGAGAAATCATTTGGAACATGATATGAAGAAAATGAAATTCTTGGCACTTTCATATTCAGAAATATGAAAATATTGGTTAATTTTTTTCTACTTCCTCTATTTTAGGCATTTTACCAGCTCATTTAAAGGTTCTTATTATAGAATGTCTACATTAGACCTCATTCTTATGCTTTGTGTCTGTGTCTGTAAGCAGGTAAAATTAATGAGCTAAACTTTCAGTTCTGACCTTTCCCTTTTACTAGGGACTCTATTTTGCAATGAACCATATTTAGTGTAGAGAAGTGACTAAAATACAAGTAGAAATCTATTCATGTAACTCTCCTGTAGGTCTCCACTCATCTTCTGAAATTATAAAAATTCTCTTATTTGCATTCTATTCCATAGACAAGACATTTTTACTTTTCTTTTCCAATTTTGTATCCTTTTAGTACTTCCAAATGTGTCGAATAGTAATGGTGAAAAAATTGCACTCTTTTATTTTTTTAAAGATTTATTTATTTATGCATACAAGCTGGGGTACAGACCAGAGGTGTGGGGAGGCGAGAGGGTTCACCAGAGACAGAGTGGGGAGCAGAACAGGCAGATGGATGGGAACACACTGCTGAGGGGAGCAGCAGATGAGGCAGGAGAGCTCTTCCATGCCATGTGGGAATCTCCCTGGCTGGGTTCTGAACTTGCGTCTCCGCTGCCGACAGCTCCACAGCGCAATGCCTAATGGCTGCGCCACCAGGGAGGCCCGTGGAATAGCACTCTTTTTAAAATATTAAATCTATAGATAAGTTTTGCCCTGAATCATAAGAATGACATGTTTTTAAGACATGTCTTAAACATCCTTAGGATGTCTTTTCCCAAACATCTTAAGGAATTTCAATTTACAGACTAAATTCTACTTAACCTTGTTAAAAACAAGACAACATGCCAAAACTGGAGTCAATACTGTTATGCCCCAGGTCACCAAAAGAAACAGAATTTAATTAAAGTTTTGGCTTTCTCTGAAATGCAATCTTAGACTAGTCAATCAGGAATCTCCTGATCTCTACTTTTTAGGTAATCTGATTGATACAACCCTGCCATTCTCTAATGGAAAGTAATTTTGCATTAAACAACCTGTTTTTACCTAGAATAAATTTATTCTTTTCCCCTTCTGTCTATAACAGTTTTTCAAAGACTTCCTTTCTAATTGTCAGATTGGATGTTGACTGATTTGAATAGAATTTTGCTCAAATGAACTATTAAAACTGTGACTTTACTTCACTTTATCTTTTAACAATATAAGTAGTTACACTGTCAGCAAAACCATAAGGTCCATCTTTTTCCTTAATGAATGAATAATAAATTCTTTTTAAAAATTTCCAAATAATTAGCAAAGAGAAGAATGTATAATTTCTGCTCCTTTCAGATGACATGAATACATAATTCATAGATACTCCTTTTTACCAACAAAGAAGTGAAGCCATGAAGAAAATATGGCATCTGAATTCTCATAATTATTAGACATTACTGCAAAATTTTGTAATTGATAATTAATAAAATATATATCAATTAGTATTCTCACCACATACCATTTGTTTTCATTCACTATTTTTTTCTTTTGCTTGTTTGCCTCTTTATAGTAATTTTTCCATAGAAAAGTTCCTTCTCTGTAGTCATTATGCTTATTTATCTCATCTATGCCTAGTTCTGTCTAAGGCTCAAGTTGGGAGGGTAAGATGTCACTAAAAGTCATTAAATACAATAAAAAGTACAGTGAATTAGCAGGCTAAAAGTCAATATACAAAAATTTGTTGCATTCCTTTATCAAAGAACTAAATAGAGAAAAAGAAATCAAGAAAAAAAGACATTTATACTCACATCAAAAAGAATTAACTAACTGGGGATAAATGTACCAATGAAGGTGGAAGACCCACACAATTAAAACTTTAGGACATTGTTAAAAGAAAGAAAAAGATTAAAAAAATGACATGCTAATCCTTGCTCATGGATAAGAATAATTGATATTTTTTAAATGGTCAAAGCAACTTATAGATTTAAGAAGCAGAGGAAACATTACTGAAATTGATATGGAGTCACAAAGAATCCTAAATGGACAAAAAAAATCTGATTAAAAAATGGAGGTATCATATTCCTAGATTTTAAACTATTTTACAAGACTACAGTAATCCAAATAATGTGGTGTTGGAATAAAAATAGACATAGATCAATGGAAGAGAAAAGAGAGACCAGTTATAAACCCAGACTTACATGATAATTAATCTATGGCAAAGCAGTCAAAAGTATACATTGGAGAAAGATATTTTCTTGACAAATTGTGCTGGGAAAACTGAGCAGCCATATGGAAAAGAATGAAATTAGACCAATCTCTAACACCATATACAAATACTAATTTAAAATGGATTAAAAACTTGTATTTAAGACCTGAAGCCATAAAATAAATAGAAGATAACATAGGCAAAACACTCTATAACATTGGCTTCATGTCTTTGGGGCCTTGATTCCAAAGGCAAAGAAACAAAAGTAAAAATAAACAAATGGGACTAAATCAAACTAAGCCCTAAGTCCCCAAGGATTTAGATATGTAGAGTAAGAAGATGTCTTATTTTTACACAACGGAATACTACTCCACTATGAAAAAATGTAACAAATGCTTTCAATTAGTGATAACGTGGACGGAACTAAGGGAAATTATGCTAAGGAAATAAATCAGATGAAAAACAAATAGAGAATGATTTCAATCAAATGTGGAATATAAAGAAACAAAACAAATAAACGCAAAATCTAAGCAAAGCAAATCCTAGTAATGTGACTGTAGAATTTAGTCTACCAGAAGGATAGACGTGAAGTGGAGTCAAATGGCATATGGTAGGGATTTATTGGTGTAATGGTGGTGAGGTGTAATATGTATCTAAAGTGGTATGAACCTGTACCCCTAAATAATATACATTGTTGTAATCAATGGTACCTCATTAAATGATACAATTTAAAAAGAAAGTGCACTATTTTGTGTTCTCAAAGTCTACTGGCACAGAATCTCAGTGTTATATAAGTCAATCCAAGTCCCTACAATAAAAAATGAAAAGATTGTGATTTTTTTCCATTTCAACAGGCTAGAAATCAAAGACAATGGAAAAAAGAGTGTTATTGATTATGTATTAGTCAAGATGAATCAATGCTTCAATTTGGGGATAACGTTTCCTTTGTAGTGTTTCCATGTGTCAGATTAAGTATGGTTTAACAGGAGTTGTGATGGGAAAAGAATTCTAGGGGAGCTGGAGTTTAAATAGGAGACTCATTTCCTAGCTGCTTTTCTCCTGATTGAAAAGTGGAATTTGATTGCTACTCTTTTAGAAAGGGCAAGATTTAATTACTAACTTTCATCATGTTTTCTCTACAATGTCCTGCATCTGGAAAGTGAAAGAATTAAAATGTATTTATAATACCCAACTTCACCCATATTCTTAAAAATGGATAATGGTGCTGGTGAGAGTTTTTCACTCCACTAAAGGGCAATTTCATATTGGACTTTTAGTTCTCACTCCCAATAAAGAAATCTCTTAGATGTCAGTCTAGAATTACTGACAGACAAAGCAAATTATGAAAGTGTAAAATCTGATGTCTGATATCAGCATCAGCCTTAAATACGTTTTAGTAATAGTCTTTTAAAACCAATAGGGATAGGAAACAGCATCAGTGGAAACTTTCTAGGAGAATGTTGTGTTCTAGAGGCTGGAGAAAAGATAAGTTTGTCATGCAGTGAAGGGGACTTAATAAAGACAAAGCCTTTTGAGGGTGACACTGTTTGTATTTCTTTGAGTCATACTTTAATTTTAGAAACCCATAATACAGAGTCAGAATAAGACCCAAGGGTATGTTTATGCTAATGTATTTCCTCATATAAATGATAACACTACTTGATCTACCCTTTTGATTCTAACAGATTTCTTTATGAAACTGTTTTTTGAACAATAAAAATACCTCAGCAGGCTCCAAGCAATTTTTACAAAAGAAAAGAAAAGGAAGTTTCAAGATTTTAAGCACTGTTTTATTATGAATCAAGGTACTTAAAAAAACCCATGGAGTGTATTCAACTTGCATCTGTATTTGCTTGGCATTTAGTAACAGCAGGCCTGTGGAGTCATTCTTACAATGAAACCCCAGCTTCTCAAGGCCGTTGTTTATCTTGACTAAGTCTTTAAAAAGCACCTTCCTCTTTTAATATCGTAGAATTTTACCACTATTATCAAAATCTTACCATCATTTGCCTAATCCTTCATTTCATGGTGACACTGTCTTGGTGTAAGGAATCCAAAGGCTTTTGAAAAACAAAAAGTAAAAAGATTAACATGGAAACATGAACACACATGCTTAAGCACACATACATTCATATATGTATCAAATAGATAGGAAATTACCTCCTCAAATTCTATGTGCTTTCACTAACAACACAAAATATTGACAGTCCATTTTCTTCATTTTTAGTGGTAAACTAAATTCAAATTATCATTTTTATTCACATTTATTTTTAATATAATTATCTTTTTCTGCTGTCTATAAATTTGCTGCCTCTTAATCTCAAAATAATTATTAAACTAGTGCAACCTGACAGTTTTCATATTATTTACATAACCAAGCCAAATTGCTGACAAGAATACTTTTTATTGTTATTTAAATGTTATTAAATGTAAAAAAAAAAAAATCCTGTGTTTGGGCCTCCCTGGTGGCGCAGTGGTTGAGCACTGCACTGTGGAGCTGTCGCAGCAGCGATTCAAGTACAACACCCGGCTGGGGAGATTCCCACATGGCATGGCAGACCTCTTCTGCCTCGCCCGCTGCTCCCCTCAGCAGTGTATTTCTGTCGATCTGACTGTTCTGCTCCCCGCTCTGTCTCTGGTGAACCCTCTTGCTACCCCATACCTCTGGCCTGCACCCCAGGTTGTATGCATAATAAGGAAAGAAAGAGAGAGAGAGAGAGAGAGAGAGAGAGAGAGAGAGAGAGAGAGAGAGAGAGAGAGAGAGAAAGAAAGAAAGAAAGAAAGAAGGAAAGAAGGAAAGAAAGGAGGGAGGGAGGGAGAGAGGGAGGAAAGGGTTATAATATCACTTCTAAAAATTATAAAAACAATCTTATTGTTAATTTTTCTATTTGCTAAGGGTAACACCTAATAGGCTGCTAGATTAATAGATTCTTTGTTTATTTGGGTAGCAGTTCTTTATCAGATGTGCTAATAGTGTTGCTAATATTTCTTCCCAGTCTGTGGCTTTTCTTCTTGCCATCTAGACATTGTCTTTAGAAAAGTAAATAATTTTTAATTTTAATGAAGCCCAGCTTATTAATGATCGCTTTCATATTTTGGTGTTGTATCCAAAATTTCATTGCCATATCCAAGTTCACCTAGGTGTTCTCCTATGTTATCTTCTAGTAAAATTATATGTTTTATTAATGTTTTGCATTTTGGTCTATGATCCATGTAGGGTCAATTTTATAATGGATATGTTGGGGAAACAGTATTTCCTGAATGAACTCTAGCCAGTAATGTTTTAGGGATTCCACTCCTGCTTCATGCCAAAGAGATCTCAGGCTCTGATAAATATAACTCCCATCATGCCATGGATCTGCCCTGACTCCTGACTCCTGACTCCTTAAACTAAGGGTGGAGTGAAGCAGCCATGCTAGGAACAAAATGGGACACTTATGGCCTTGGAAGAGGGCTTTGTTTTATCTTCCTTCAGCGTGTACCTGGTACTCAGCTGGTAATGCGATATGAGCAGGAACCCCAGATGCATGCTGAAGACAGTTGAAACCAAGAACCCTGCAGGTCCACATGCTTGGTCTTATATCAAGCATAGTCTAACTCCACCCTTAGTTCACAGAAATCCCCCCTTCAAGAAAGCAAGAGTCATAGCAGATTCATGGCATGATGGATGTTGTAATCCTTAGCACCAAAGATCTCTTTGGCATGGAAATGTGGGTGGAATCCATAAAACATTAATGCATGGAGTTCATTCAAGACATACTGTTCACCCAACTGATATCAAGTCTGGGACTAGATTCATTTTTTTAATTTATTGATGACCAGTTGTTACAGTACCATTTGTTAAAAACACTGCCTTTATTTTTACTGTATCATATTGCCCTTGCTTCTTTCTCAAAGATCAGTTGACTCTTATGAGGGTCTGTTTCTGAATTCTCTATTCTCCTTCATTGATTTGTCCGTTCTTTTGCTAAAACCATACTTTCTTGATTACTGTGGCATTCTGTAAGTATTGAAGTCAAGCAGTGTTTGATCTCTATGCCAATGTGCTAATTATAATAGCTGACACAGCATCTCTGTGACATGTATGTCATCATGGACTAGAAGACAGTTTGAGCAGAGAGAAGATTTAAGTGTTTCAGAAATGACAAATACTGTTAAGTATAATATGAGAAATATGTATGAAGTCTAATGTGGTAAAAATACATACTCTTTAGTGACATACCATGATGTTTTTGGACTATGCAATTCAATAAAACTAATAATAGTACTTCTACTAATAGTATGATTTCCTCTTAGAAAACATTTGAATTAAATCCTTTGTTATTAGGGATGCTATAACTTTGGGAAAATTAGGTCATATAAGAGAGTTACATCTTAATACACTATAATTTGCAACCAATTTAGGATATGTCAAGAGTCATATGCTTCTCTGAAACAATTCTGTCATGTAGTGTTCCATTTTTATTTTTAAAAATCTTACAGTATGTAATTCTATCATTCTAGGGCACATTATTAATCTTAGGGAAGGCTAATTCTTACAACATTATCAGATGAAATAATAAAGGGAATAATTTTCAAATGCAATAATTACTTTAATGTTATTTTTTTTTTTTTAAGATTTATTTTTTATTTATACATACAAGCTGGGGTACAGGCCAGAGGTGTGGGGCGGCGAGAGGGTTCACCAGAGACAGAGTGGGTATCAGAACAGGCAGATCAGAAATACACTGCTGAGGGGAGCAGCGGGCAAGGCAGGAGAGGTCTGCCGCGCCATGTGGGATTCTCCCCGGCCGGGCGTCGAACTCGCGTCGCCGCTGCCGACAGCTCCACAGCGCAGCGTTTAACCGCTGCGCCACCGGGGAGGCCCTACTTTAATGTTAATTTTATACTTAAAATGTGTGCATACTGGTGTGCATACTGGTATTAAAATTGGAATATTTGTGATTAGGATCTGTACTGCATAATCATTTTAGGTATAGTTTAACATGTTAAATATATTTCATTTATCTTATAAATAATCTTATCTGTCCTCTTTGACACATCAATTATATTTGAAGCATATTGTTTAATTTCTACGTATTTAGGGATTATTTCTGTGTATGTAGAGATTTTCCTGTTGATTTTTCATTGGCTTCTAACTTAATTCCATTAATATCAGAGAACACATTTTGTAGAGTTTTAATCATTTAGCTGAAATTTGCTTGAGGGTTCAGATTGTGGTCTTTTTTTGATGAATGTCCCATGTGATTAAAAAGAGCTCCTTTCCTTTGTTAGACCAAATGTTCTTATATGTCATTTAGATTCTGCTGGTTGCTTTACATTGTTCAGATCTTCTAAGTCCTTGTTCAATTTCTTTGTTAGTTTCATCTGTTGCTGAGGCTTTAAATAATTGAATTCTTCAGCATTGTAGATACCATTTTCTTTCAGTTTTATATATTTTGAGGTTCTGTTATTCAGGATTTTTGTGTCCTTCCCCTAAATTGATCCTTTATCATTACATAAATAACACTGGACAACATTGAGATCGTTACTGACTTTAAAAGGCCCTATCTGCAGTATCGTGGTGTGCTGAACATGAATATAACCCTGAAAAATTTTTATTAGCTCTTGTTTTGAAGATATTTCATATAATTCATTTTATGTTTCACCATGTAAATTTATCCAGTAGGATTACAACAACATCCTAAATCAGTCTAGAAGGATGTAATATTACATCGCATTGCATAATACCATCATGCACATATCATCCAGAGTTGACTGCATCATTTTCTGATGTAATGCAATACTACTTCCAGGCAGCTGCTGAAGTAAGCTGATGTCAGCAGTGTACTAGATAAAGCCCTGTCGGAAAGGCTGAGCATTGAAAATATTTCAGACCTTGTGCGAGACAGTTTAAGCTACAGTTCCATAGAACTGTAATTATTTTATCCATTTAGGCACAATACAGAACAGTAATGCCTCGAAAGTGTGTTCATAGCGTGGACAATTTCTACTGTATTTGTGGGGAAGTGGCATTTGCCAAGCAGAAGAAAAGTATCACTTCTCAAGTGAAGAAGCCTTATCTTTACTTTGGATGGAAGGCTGGTGACCAAGACAAGCCTTGGGCCCTGCATATATGCTGTGCTATATGGACAACACGGCTTTCACAGTGGTTCAGTGGCAAAAGACCATCAATGCCATTTGTAGTCTCCATGGTGTGAAGAGAGCCAAGCAACCACATAAAAGACTGTTCCTTCTGCTTGGTTCCTCCTTTTTTCAGCGGAATAATGAAGCAAGCGAAGTTGAGAATAGTCTACCCAAACATTCTATCTGCAATGAGACCAGTTCCACATGGTGAGGGACTTCCTGTTCCACAACCTCCAACAGAATATTCTCTTGATTCATCTGATGAGGACAAGGGTGAGCCAACCTGTTCTCCTGTTCCATCAGTATGCAGTGATCCATATTTTCACTGTGGTGCATCATCAACCTCACTCAGACTAACACAGGAAGAACTAAATGACCTGGTATGTGATTTGGACTCATCCAAGAACAAGGCAGAATTGCTAGGATCAAGACTCCAACAATGGAATCTTCTAGAAGAAGATGTCACAGTTACTTTCTATTGAAAGCACCCCCAGCAATTGGAGCCTTTCTTCAGAAAGGAAAGTACTCTGGTATTCTGTTTTGATATTGAGGACTTCGTGAATACCTTAGAAATCACTTATGACCCACAAGAATGGAGACTATTTCTAGACTCTTCGAAACTGAGTCTTAAGGCTGTGCTTTTGCACAATGGAAACCGTCTTCTGTCTATTCTAGTAGAGCATGCTGTCCACATGAAAGAGTCATACGATAACTTAAAGCAGCTACTGAATTCCATTGAATATAAAAAGTACAGCTGGCATGTCTGTGGTGATTTGAAGCTAGTTGCCCTTTTAATGGGACTGCAGCAGGGATATATAAAATACATGTGCTTCTTATGTGAGTGGGATAGCCGAGAAAGTGAATTGCACTACTTGCGGAAGGAATGGACTAAGACAAAATGTAGCAGTTGGAGAGAAGAATATCCAGCACCCAGCTCTGGTCGAGACTCACAAAATCCTGCTACCACACCTTCCCATCCAACTACGTTTGATGAAGAATTACATGAAAGCCATGGACAGGACTTCGCCAGCTTTCCGATACCTTTATGAAAAATTTCCTCGACTCAGTGAAGCAAAGGTTAAAGAGGGAGGGTTTTTTTTTTAATTTTTTTTTATGCATACAAGCTGGGGTATAGGCCAGAGGTGTGGGGCGGTGAGAGGGTTCACCAGAGACAGAGTGGGGAGTAGCACAGCCAGATCAATGGAAATATACTGCTGAGGGGAGCAGCGGATGAGACATGAGAGGTCTCCCGCACCATGTGGGACTCTCCCCTACCTGGTGTCAAACTCGCATCGCCACTACCGACAGCTAAACAGTGAGCCACCAGGGAGGCCCTAAAGATGGAGTTTTTGTGGGTCCTCAGATTCGAGAGCTTTTCAAAGATGACCAGTTCAACGACTTGCTGCAGGATAAAGCAAAACAAGCATGGAATGCTTTTCGCCTAGTGTCTACAAACTTTCTTGGGAATGTTAGGGCAGAAAACTACAAGGAATTAGTAGAAGACATGTTGATGTAGTATCAGAAACTTGGCTGCAATATGTCTCTAAAGATACACTTCCTTCATTTCCATCTGGATTTCTCCCCTGAAAACTGTGGTATGGTTAGTGATGAAGATGGTGAACGTTTTCATCAAGATATCGCATCAGTGGAACAAAGATACCAGGGAAAATGGTCCACTACAATATTGGCTGACTACTGCTGGACACTCCCCAGAGATGCTCCTGAAAAGCTGTACAGGAGACAAGTGAAGAAATCTAAGAAGTAGTCTATTACTTGATTTTTTACAGGTATTAACTGTAGGCCTATTACTATTGGCATGCATTCCGTGATGTAAACATCAATTTATTGCAGATTACAAAAAAAAAAAAACTAGAGCCAAAATTAGAACTTGACTCTCACATTCGTGTTGAGCACATACAAATTGATAGGAAATGACTGACTTTATTTCAGTAATATGACTTTTGTAAAAATTTGTTGACCAGTGTAATTTATGTAAAACTAATTTCCTTACTGTTGACAAACAGATTAGGTTTGTCAGCAACAGTTTTTTTTTTTTATTAAATTTGTCTAACGGTGTCTTAATTTGTTCTTTATCCTGAAAGATTTATTTTGCTGGATATTGAATTTGCACTTGACAGTGCTTTTCTTTCAGTTCTTTAACAATATTGTGCCATTTTCTTTTTTGTCTTCAGAAGAAAATTCAGGTCATTGAACTGTGTTTTCTATATAAAAGTGTCATTTCTTTGTCACTGTTTTCAAAACTTGGTATTTAGTTTTCAAAAATTTCAGGTTCAGAAGTGTGTTTGCATGGATTCTTTAGGTTTATCATGTTTATTGTATGTTGAATATTTTAAGTCTGTGTTTTCTATTAAATTTAGGAAGTCTTTAAAGATTTTCATTTGAATTTTCTTTTTTTCATCATCCTCCTTCTCTTGTCTTTTGGGACGCCAGTCATGTGGTTACTGGAAAATAAAGAAATTCCTGTAGACTGAAAATTGTCTTGAATTTACAGTCATGCTACTTGAATAAGAAGAAATTAGATTTGTGAATGACTTTTCAGTAACTTTACAATTATATCAAATTTTATGTATCTATTTCATAGCTGTATTATATAATCTTACAGGTAGATGAAACAAGTTATGAAGAAATTATTGTTCTATGAAAAATATCTATGGTGAAGATGTCTTAGAAAGACATATGAGTTTGTCTCAAATTATTTCATATCCATTCATGAAGACATTAAGACTTCTAATGTCATATCAGCCACCCTTTAGTGTAAGCATTACTATTTAATTTAAAAATTAAATTTTGGTAAATTTTTTTGAACAATGCTAAGGTATGTGTGTGCAAGTTTGGTATCAAGGCTACATAATCATATATGCTCATTAAATAGTTTGTGCTAAGACATATTTCTAGTTTTATAACCTTTGGATTAGTAGTATAATAGTGTGACTTTTCAAAATTTCAATAACTCTAACTTTTCTTTTTAAAGTCACAAATGTTCATTTCCATTCTAAACACTATAAAGAGACAAATCAGCACATATTGACAACCTAATATATGTTAGGTATGTTGGTTAGGTGTTAAGAGGGCCGGAAATAAATGATAATACTTCTTATAGAAGCTTTATATTGGAGTAATAAAAGACTAACATATATGGAGAATATAAATCAGAAATACCAGTTGTACAGAACTGATGCATGTCTTCATTTTTTGTATCGGTTAATTCTAAATATAAGCCCTGTCCAAACTGTGCACTACAATTTAAACTCAGTCTTTGGTTTGACCTTTTCTCTCACTCACTAATGTTATACAATCATTCTAACATCTTGCATTGAAAAGACCCCCTTAGTTATTATTTATTAGTCCTCATTGGTATTCATTGAAACATCCATTATCCCAGTTTTCAGGATCCTTTTAGGTTCATAAACTTAACATTTTTGTGGAATCTTTGAGGTCCTTTTATAAAACTTCCATGTTTGCTTCATTGAGATACACAATGGCTATTTTATAGTTTCTATTTCCTCAGGGTGCTGCCAAATAGTGGCCTTGTTAGAAAGATCTGTATCTTTTTCTCCCCCATTGAATCTCTCTTAACTCTTGTTTCCAAAAAACCTCTCTCTTTTCTCCCCTTCTTTGTGACAACCCTTCTAGAGATTGGTTGATACAAAGATAGGAAAAGCTGATATCTTCTATTGTTGTTATACTCAGCTTGCTGGATACTCTGGGAAAAAAAAATACACAGTGCCTGGCTTCCTAGAAAAAAAGAAAAAAAGTAAATATAGGATTCTTTAAATTATTATATTAATATAATAGCACAATGATTAAACACTAGGTAAAAATAAAACGCTTGATTCAGACAGTAATAGAAAGTTGGAACATGAGTGAAGAGTATAACTTTACATGAAGCTGACATATAAGATATAACAGAGATGCATTTTGAAAGTGGGCATATACACACACACATATACACACACATACATACATGACTGGTGATAGGAAAAATAGCATGACTGCAGTATTTACAATAAATGGCTTTATCTGAAATAAGTAAATGAGTTAATTTTTTTTTTGAATTATTGGCTATATATACAAAAATACTGGTTGGAAGTCATAACTTATAAAGAAATGGCAATGGGGCTATCAAAATTAAATGACAAATTTGCTATGACAGAGTAATTGTATTTATAAAAAGTAAAAGTGGAATGAGATATCTTTCACACCTTTTACATCAGTCACTTTGTCATTATTGTAAGATATTCTAAGCACTCTGTATGCTTGCTGGCAAGTTACAAATGGCATTAGTGAACTTTCTTAAGAAAATTTAATAACAAACAAATTAAAAGGACCACAGATAAGAAAGAAACAATCTACCTGGCTTATGACATATTTTTGTAGACACTCTTGTAAATATTGTGACTTTGGGCAATCTTTAAGACTTTAATATCAATGCAAGAGTAAAGGTGAATTGTTTTATATAATATTATACAAAGGTGAATTGTTTTATATAATTTTATTTTGAATAAGAAGCTGTTAAAGTAGCATTATATAAGTGAGAATGTATATTCTTTTATTTACAGCATATCATGACAAAAATGTTTCTTATTCATCCAACCAGAGTTGAGGTGTCTGTCTGTAAGTTAACTAAAATATGTATCTTATAATGTACACAGAGAAAATTATGAAGTGCTTTAGGAGGAGGTACAAAATAAGAAACATAAAATCTTTTTTGTCATATTAAGTGCTTCATTAAATATGATGCTAAGTTCTTTTCATATAGTCATTTTCTAGCAGTGATACACATCTTTATCACCAACTGAAAGGTATTTATCAATTATTTACTGTATAATTATCACTGTACCACACATTTCATGTACAAACTCGTGCACAGTATGGAATAATTTTGATTACATATTTTAGAAAATAATGCTTCATTTTAGATGGTGTGTATTAAACTATTAGAATAACTACCATGCAGACTTTGGAGTGCAAGTACTTGGCCAGATATTGCTGTGAAATCTTGATTAGGGGATTTTGTCTCTTTAAGTCTCTGTTTCTTCAAATCCAGTATCATGTAGTTAAATAAGAAAATTGAATCATAATATCGACTATAGACTCTAGAATATTACCATATGCATTGTAAAAATGTTGAGAAAGGAATAATTACATACTGTGACTTCATGAGATAATGCAAAATTGTAGTGTCCTGATTCCTCAGGTGTCATAAACTGGCCTCCCTTGGTTATTTAAATAAAACCAAGTGTGTCATTCTCTTGGACATAGATTATCTTTAGTAAAATGTACTGCCATAGCTAACCAATTATATGTTTATTAGTCCAAGTTTGTCTGAACTGAAAGTTAGCTTAACCTAATCAATCTCACATAACACTAACACTAATAAGCCAAATATATATATATATATATATATATATATATATATATAAATGTACAAATGTGATTTTTGTTATACATATTTAATTTTGATGCTGCAAAATTTGTTTTTCTAATTTTATGATACTGCTTAAATTGGGGCAGTCGTCCAACCTCACTTTCACATTAGAATAACATTATATTCACAGAGTTCACCAAAGCCTGATCTTCACCTCTGTGATTGTAATTTAACCAGTATAGAGTAAAACATAGACTTCAGAACTATATAAATATTTTCAAATGATTTTAATGAGTAGGAAGTTTAGAAGAACTGGATTAGAATAAATTGTTATAAGCAAATGGTAATATTAAAGACTGCATACTAGAAGTGCAGCACCAGTTGATTATGATTTTTTATTACAACTAAGCTAAAATATAACTGTTAAATGTATTGAAGCAAAACATGCCCAAGATTGTTATGTAAAAATATTTTTTCTAATTTTTTAAATGAATTAACAATTTATGTATGTATCATCAATGAAGATTTATTAGTTTTTAAAAGAAGATATTGTCCTTTGTGTGTGTCATTGAGTCTATTACATAGTCACTTAGTCAAAGGAACAAACTGTTTTCAAGTTGAGGAATTTTGTGAAGTTCATAAAAAATTACAAAAATTACACAAATATTGTATTCTCCATTTGAGACATTGGGAATTTTTAATTGAATTAGTGGAATTGAACATGGTTAAAGGAAATAAGATGGAAATAAAAATAAATGTGGGGAAGAAAGCACACATGGTCACATCTAGCACATCTAACCAGTCACAAAGCAAATAAAAATGTTAATAATGGAGATTCTAATAAAAGTGAAAAAGGAAAAGTGAAAAGATAAAAGTGAAAAGGGCTCTAAATGCTGGAATTGAAGTGGAGCTAAGAAAATAAAAATGATTAATTCTACTTCCTGATCACCATCTTCCTAGATTTGAAGTGGTAACTAATCCAAAGTCAGCAACCTAGTTCCAATATAAAAGAAAAAAAAATTATGACAAAGAATAGAAATTTTAAGATAAAATATACCTATAGTTCTATAGATTTCTTTCACTTTTAATAACCTAGATGATTTACTCCTGAATGCATTACGTCACATAATTTTTTTTTATAATTTTTTTTTATTTTATTATTTTTTTTTCTTTAAGATTTATTTTTTATTTATACATACAAGCTGGGGCACAGGCTAGAGGCATGGGGTGGTGAGAGGGTTCACCAGAGACAGAGTGGGGAGGAGAACAGGCAGATCAGAAATACACTGCTGAGGGGAGCAGCGGGCGAGGCAGGAGAGGTCTGCTGCACCATGTGGGATTCTCCCCGGCTGGGCGTCGAACTCGTGTCACCGCTGCCGACAGCTCCACAGCGCAGCGCCCAACCGCTGCGCCACCGGGGAGGCCCCTATTTTATTTTTTTTTTTATTGTTATTTATGTCTTTTACATTTTGTATTCCCCTTGGGCAGCCCACCACCAATTCACCCGTGATCCATCTCCATTTTTTAAACGTTTTGCAATGCATTGTTTTCTTTATATTTCTTTGGTTTGATCTGGGAATTAAACCGCCTGTTCTTATGTATGAGATTTACAACAGAGCCCCAGGTAGTCTTTCGAGCTATAGAATTCTCTTTATTCATTTGAAGTGTGAAGTGTATGATGGATCTAAAAATAGGAAAGTTCAGAGTCACTAGTTTATTAATTATTAACTATATAAACCTGAGCAGATCAATTGCATTCTCTGAGGTATGGTTCTGGGGCCGCACCAATGTGTAGATCCCAGGAAGTGCTAAAAAAAAAAAAAATACTGGTCCGCAAAGCACATGAGGCAATAGTAAATTGAAAAAAAAAAAAAAAAAGTTAGGTTTAACAAAGCCCAGAAACAACTGAATCATGGATTGTATTGATTGAGTCCCCACACTAGCAGCCAGAGAGTAAGATGAAGTTGCTTATTGCAGAGGAAAATATTGTTTATTTCAGTCCCTATTTTTATTTTTTCACAAATCATCTGATACGGAGTCAATGATTACCAGTCACATACAAAATATAACTTCAAAGAGTGATAGACATTGGGATCATCAAATATGGAGCTTAAATTAACTATAAAGGATAAGAAAGCTTCAGGCAGAAGAGTTTCATAAAGAAATAAAATATTTTTAGAGTCATGAAAACTATATCATAAAATTATAAAAACAGAATATGAATTCAGAAATGATTCATTTTAGTGGACTAAAGCTAAACTAGATACATCAGAAAGCAGTAATAGTGAACTTGAATACAGGTAAGTAAAAAAAATACAAATTAAAATTAAACGAGAAATAAAGGTTTAAAATATAGACAAGACAATAATGCATTGAAAATTTGTGGAATAATGCCAAAAAGTTTAAAAATGTAGCTAGAGACTCAAAAAAAGATTATAATTTGAAGAAAATAATGGCTAAAATATTTCCAAAATTAAAGCGAACAATAGCCACAGAATACGGGACTTAGCAAAACCAAAGCAGAATAAAGCCAAAAAAAATCCTTCATCTAAACTACATCAAAGACCCTATAGCCAGACCTCTAAAAAGTAGAAATAAAGAGCAAATTTTATGGAAGCAAGTGAAAATAAAGCACATTAAAGAGTTGGGAGTGATGTTACTTTTAATGACTGACATCTCATTCTTGTCACAAGATTAAACTATCAAATTTAGCTTTAATAGTGTAAAGCAGAAATTTCTAGTGAGACATTTTATATATTCTGGTCACATAACACAGTTTTAATGCCAGTAAAAAGCCATCAATTGTATGTTACAAAGGGACTTTCAAGAATTATTCTGATCAACTTTCAATAATTATTTCCATACTCCAGATATGAATTCTTTGTGGTTAAAAGTAATGCCTGAACAATAGTATTTCCATTTGTGAATATGGATATTGGTACAAACTGCAGAGAAATATGTTCCTAAAATATTAAAATACCCTCTGAATCAATAATTCCATTAAAAAGTATGTATTTAAAAATACTACTTGAGAAAATTAAAAACTTGTTAGCATCTAGGCAACTGCAGCAGGCTGCCCTGTGTTTGTCATGATAACAAAAATTGAATATATTGAGTTACGCCATAAATGACTTGGATACTGTTTATCTTGCCATAAATGAGAGAAAGAGGAAAAGAAGCTCCTAAATGTTTAAAAAAAAAAAGATTGAGAAGATAATTGGTCTCAACATTAAGCTCTTACAGCTCTTATATTGAGAAAATACAAATGAAAGGACTATCAGAATGCATAAGACAAACATTAAACAAAAGAATGATGTTAGGACTCCAAAAGGAGCAGTACCTGTGTATCTATCTGCTGCACAAAGAGTGGCAGTCCCAAGCTCAAAAAAAAAAGACAAATAGGGGGAAATTAGAAGTCCATGTCAAGGAGAAACAGAAATATTAAAAAGTTCAACAGAAAAGATAAGAAGAAAGTGTGGAAGAGGCTGGCTATAAGGTCTGTTTTGTGGGAGTCGGCTTTTACAAGAAAACCACCTAGGGCGTCCCTGGTGGCGCAGCATTTAAGTGCTGCGCTGTGGATCTGTTAGCAGTGGCAAGGCAAGTTGGACTCCCAGCCAGGGAGATTCCCACATGGCGACGCAGACCTCTCTTGCCTCGCCCGCTGCTCCCGCAGCAGTGTGTTTCCCTCGATCTGCCTGTTCTGCTCCCCACACTGTCTCTGGTAAACCCTCTCGCCACCGCTCCACGCCTCTGGCCTGTATCCCAACCTGTATGCAAAAAATAAATAAATCCTTAAAAAAAAAAAAACCCAAATACGAAAAATCCATTAGACTAACAGGCTTAGAGGCCCATGGAAAATATCCTGAACTGAAAGCCACATTTTGCCTGTTAATTGTTGCTGTTAAGAGGCGAGGGAGCACAGGGTCAGTGGCAGTGGACTATGACAGTCATGCCTAAGGCGGGATCACACACCTGTATTCTGGAAGCAATGTCAATAAATATTAGCTCAATATAAATATTTAAAAAGAAAGATATGATTTCAAATTAAAAAAAAGAAGAATCCCTCATTCCCACTATATACAACTTAGGAGTTATAAACAAAGACATTGTCATTGAATAGAACATGAATGAGTTGGGCCATGTGACACAGGAGACAAGATTTTTTTGGGGAAATATGCCCAGGTGGGTCCTCCGTGGTGGTGCAAGGGGTTAAGTCACAGCACTATGAAGCTATCTGCAGCCACTGCAACAAGAGTTCCATCCCCAGGAGGGAGCTGACCTACATGGCGCAGCAGACCTCTCCTGTCTCACCTGCTGCTCCCCTCAGCAGTGTATTTCAGTCAATCCACCTGTTCTGCTCCCTGCTCCCCACTGTGTCTCTGGTGAATCCTCTCACCCACCCCACACACACACCTCTGGCCTACACCCCAGCTCTTGTATGCATAAATAAATAAATCTTAAAAAAAATATGCCCAGGTGACCAATTCTGGAAACGATGGATGCATAAATGCAGTCATATTTGTTTGACAACAGCTTCATACCAGTAACACCTCATAATTATTGAAAACTACACAGTAATCAGGAAAACCATGATTGCCATGATGTCTCTGAATACTAAAAGCCTGTTCTTATCAAGAGAACTATTGACAGATTTTCAATCATAAGAAAACATTAAAATGGCTCAGTTTTGTTTAAGATTTATTTCTTTCTACATACAAGCTGGGGTGCAGGCCAGAGGTATGGGGTGGTGAGAGGGTTCACCAGAGACAGAGTGGGGAGCACAACAGGCAGATCAACTGAAGTACACTGCTGAGGGAACAGTGTGTGAGGCAGGAGAGATATGCTGCGCCATGTGGGACTCTCCCCAGCTGGGCACCGAACTCGGGGCCACAGCTGTGGGACAGCTTCACAGCGCTGTGCTTAATCCGCTGCGCCACAGGAAGGCCCTAAAATGGCTCAGTTTTAAGGGAACAAAAAGACCTGGTTTTCAATATCTTAATCTGTTAAACGAGAATGATAGAACTTACCCTACCTTACTTAAAATATATATATATGTAATAAAATACTGCACACTACTTAGGAAAAAATGACCTCCCATTGTGTTGTAAGTGAAATGAACAGCACTTGGAGATTAAATAAATAGGAGGAATGCGTCCTGGTCTTAATGATTGACTTACAAGTCTGCACCTAAATCTAAAAATAAAAGAAATAAAAACAATTTTATAAGACAGTGGTTATGAAAGATCTTTGAAATTTTGAAATTTCAAGTATTTTACATGCCACTTTAAATACATACTTATTATCACCACCAGTTCGTCCTTCTTCTGCACTTTTGGACTGTAACCTACTACCCCCACTAAATTTATACTGATCTTTCAAAATACAGTGTAACACTGAGGAAACAATGGAAAAAAACAAGTATTATGAAGATTAACACAAAACATACATTTTAAAATGACTCCACATTCCTCAGAATTAACAGACAAGGACCTCAACATTTTGAAACCTGTTTGCAGAGTATATATTTGTAAATATAAATAGTTTTTCTTTCTTTCCACTATAGACTAATAGAATCGCTGGTTGCTGGAGCTCAGATAGTAATAGTTTAAAGACTCCTTAGGAGACTTTGTGAGGAAGCTAGGTTAGGTTGAATTATAGGGCTAGGGATTTTTACTGTGTGGCAAAGGCTATACTTACAGTGCTTATTTGAGTTCCTTCTAGAAATACAATATGACTTGCAATTATTTTCATGGTCAAAGGGCAACTATTATACCTTCCCTATTCTTTTGCAGGTAAGATCATAATTTTAGGCTAAAAGTTTTCTCCTTTAACTGTTTTCATCACAGTTTTGTTAATTAGAAACAGAGTCTGACTTCCTTTACTGGGAAGCATAATTCTGTTATCAGTAAAACCATATTCTGCCCAAGGTGATTTCTCCAATGGCTCTAATCCCCCTTTTCATATCCATGAAATAAAGAGCCTTCCAAACTAGGGAATGAGTAGTCATTTGGTCTAAAAGACAGGTTCAGTTTAGATTTCAGATATTTTAAGGCATTGTAAAAGTTTGATAAAATAAAAATGAACCAAAGTTTTTAATTAATTGTATACAGAAATTCTATTGGGAGGCCTTCCTAATAATCCATGCATAAATGTGGTGGGAATTGTAAATATAAATGAATTGAAAGGTTTATAACCCTGGAACAAGATGTTGAAAAATCAAACCATTGTTGGCAACCTCACAATTAAATTCTCAGTTAGTAAATGACTTACTTGAGAATTCTCTTTAATCTTTGTTTTCCAATATGTTCCTGGAAACACAGAGAAAAGGAAAATCTCACTCAGACCTTGAGAAGGAAACTCTTAGAGAGTCTGTGTTGAATACATTTAATATTTCTTGGTTGAAGATCTTTGAAGTTACATGAAATCATATTTTTCCCTGTGTTTGTGTCTTGAAATATATATGTCTGAAGTACAAGTTATGATATTTAGTGATATTTTCAAGTGCAAAAGTTATAAAAAATCAAATTCTGAATTTTGAGTGAAAAAATTTTTGGAAAAGATATTGATGTCACTTTTGTGGTGTTTGTGTATCTTTATACTTCAAATCATGTTGAATGTTTTACAGAACTAATGATCAGACTTTTATTTTAATGGAAAGTCTTGATATGTGCTCTAATATCTGACTCTACAGGATGTAGCAACTCAGAAAATTAATCCATATTTTTATGATGCACAGATATTCATATACTTAAACGTTCAAATATAAGAAAGTGTGTCTTAAAAATTATATGACTGTAAAATTGCTTCTGATATCTCATTTTATCTTCCTTAAAATTATATCAAGAAACATTTATATTGACTTATTTATATCAGCGGAAACATCAATCAATATATGTCTTTAACTTGGTGACATCCTGGGTGTTAAATACCCTGAATGATAGCCAGTGCCTACTTTTGTCTGTCTCCCACATTCAGTTATTACTTTCTTGAGAGCAGGAAGTGTGACTTCTTGCTATGCCAGTATATTGTCTAGCATAGTTTCTGGAAAATATGATTTATAATTTTTTTGAAATAAATTAATTTAAACCTCATTCTAGCTATAAATACTCCCAAGTCTGATAAAACCATTTTATTTACTCACTGAAAGTCCCATTTTTATGTCTCTGATACAAAAGATGATTCTTTTCTAAACTTCTACAGGTTGTTTAGTCTGGGATGCTCATATATTTTCACCACTGGTTCGCTATGCTAGCATAAGAAATAGAGTTATTAAGGCAAACAAACAAAAACAGACTTAAAAAAACATACTCAACAAGAAAAACCAACCAGTATCACAAACCTCTAATCCCAGTTAATGTTTCCAGCATCATTTCATTAAGGCATGAATGCAGTTATAATTGCATCTGCACTGATTGCAATGCTCTGCTCAGGATAAATAATTCTTCTCAAACCTAGTCACATTAATAATCTTCACAACTTTTGTAATTCTCTGCATGCTGTATAAGATACATATTACCCACATGCATACACAGAATTATTTTTTGTTTGGCAGTGTTGTCTTAGAGCAAGTTAATAACTTAAATATTGATATTGTTATGGTTTTAAGTTCCATTTAATTAGAGGCTGTAAACATTAACTTTTATGGTCAGAAAACAAAAAACTAATTCCTCCCCCCCAAGTTGGATCCACTATTGGTTAATTTGTTTCCCTCCACCAGCTGTACAGAATATAGCTCTTTTCTGGTTACATTCATACATAAAAGATAAAAGTGAAGTTGTTAAAAGACTGGTACAGATTGGGTCAATATTTCTTATTTTGCAATAACTTTGAAGCATTTCACAACAAAACTTTAAAATGTCTTTTAAAAAGTATATCTTTGACAGGATTCCATTAAAACTTTAAAATAAGAGATAGTGATGAAATTTTCTAAGGAGGAATAGTATTTATAGTTTAGTTTCAGAACTAAGGTTATTCATTTTCTCCGAAAGAAGATAGTTACTTCCAAGTAAATAGTAGATATTGTGTTTCAATGTGACATTGTGTTTAAATTGACTCTACATAGTTATGCTGATTTCAAAGCTTCATTCATAAAATTAAGATCTCTTAAGATCTCCGTGGCCTTCATAAAATTAGGATCTCTTAAGCTCTCCGTGACCTTGGGTAATTATTATATATCAGAAGATTCTGTGTCTTTGCTTTCTAATTTGTGAAAGAACAATAATATCAGGTTTTACCTTATAGAGTTTTTGTTATGATTAAATTACCACAAGCAAAGTACTGAGTCTGCCATACAGGGAATATGCAATAAATGTTACATATTATCACATTTCCTACTTTATTGACTCTAAGATGCCATTGATTGTAAATTTTACTATTATTGTATAGGTCACTAAAAAAAAATGCTGCCAGTTATATTGCAACATGTCTTATGACTTAGAATGTGTATTTTATACTTATCGAGATAGTTCTGCACTTAGATGTAGATTTTATCATGTTTATATCTTGTACATATATTAAAAAGGAGCCAAGTGAAATACATCGGGTCATTTTGAAATGTCTTAACGTAGGGTTTCCAAGTTTTGTAGATCACCTTTGAGTCACCATCTTTGGTGCTGAATGATTTCAACTATATATATCTTGAGCCTGTCAGGAATATTTCTAATATTACCTTTCTTAAGAGTAGTTCATTATTGCCTCTGCAATTTCTTTCACATCATACACAGTCATTGTGAAAATGTTAATGCTGGAATTTCCTTAATTTCCCCAGGTGATGTCAAGGACATGTTTTCAGAGAACAACAGGATTCATACTCTCTTCTCAAATGATTCTTGAATGCATGTACTTGTTTAGTGAAGTCCTCTGAAATAACAGCAGAGTTAACCATGAATAGGCATTGACAACCTATAATTTTGGTTGCATGTACAACAGTAATCTTAAAACAGCATAGTCTCTTAGAAGCATGTAGTTTTTTAGAGATGTTAAAAAATGGAGGAAATGGAATTCTCCATTATATTCTGGTCTCTGAGTTTTTCTCATTATTTTATTCCTGGGGAGCAGAATAACTTATCTGATTATTCTATTACAGAAAAATAAACAGGTTATGCCTGTCTGCTTTAGCACTTGTGTTTTAGTGTTTAGCACAACATAGACCCTGTGTTCTGTCTCTGGAGCAAGACTCTCCCTTCCTGGGTGACACCTTCTCTGGTACAGCTATGTCAGTTCCTGTTTGGTAAATTTCACCTGTGTCTGGGTAGCATTTTAAAACTTTTATTTCAACTTAACCCTTATTAATAATAACTTGCTTCTTCATTTGCTGAGTCCTTTGTCTTTCCCTCAATTTTTATGCCATCACTTCCCTCCTACACACAGGCCACAAAATAATGAGTCTAAAAAACATCTCTCACAGTGTTCTCATTATTTCTGACACTTATTTGTTTGCTTATGCTAGATTTTTATTAATTTTGACCTTATTCCATGTATTCTTTAGAGGGAATTTTAATGGCTAATTGTCTATTTGTGAGAGTAAATTTAATTAGAATTGGAAATTGTATGGGCCCACATTAACTACAATACACAAAAACAAATAAGGAAATGTTCTACTGTCTATCCTACTAGATCATGGAACTCTGATGTCCCTTCAGGTAATATTTCCAAATACCTGATATATATCAGTCTTCAAGATTTGGAAATAAGAAATCAGAATTCCCAGAAGATTTAGGAAATTTTCCAATTAAAGTTTTTGTTTAAAGACTAAATAACAAGTGAGCATAATAATAGTGAAAATTTTCTGAAAGGGCAGTACCAAAATCTTTAAAAGTTTGCCTGCAGAATGAACAGATAAAATGCAGTGACATACTAATGTAATAATGGTATGAGCTGATATGTAGTGACAAGATTATTTATTGCATTATCATATAAGTATATCCCTACTTGATTTAGAGATTTAATAAAACACCAAAGGGATGGAATATTAAGGTACAGAAATAAGTGCCAAATAAAAATAATTTTTAAATTATAGCTAATACCACACATACACTTAATATTTAAAAGCTACTAAGATGGAATTTTAGGATTCACAAAACATTACTTGCCCTTACTTACCTTTGTCTCATAACAAATATTCTAGATGTAGAGAAATTTCTCTCATTATTGGTGAACATCAGTTGAATTGTCCAGAGGACTGACAGAATCCTCTGCAGTTTGGGTGTTAGGTAACTTGTTGCTTTGTATCTGTTAATTTCCTTTTTATAAAGATGACAATACTTTATCTGCTTTCCCTGAGTTTAATTTTGCCAGTTGTACATTGCTTTCAGTAATTAAGATTTTAGAATAGTTTCTAAATTTATATTGGAGTATTCCACACAACATTCACATCTCTTTGCATTTCTTCTTTTAAAATAGCTACAAAGATCTATAGCGTAAGCGAATATGAAAACACTGAAAAATTCCACCAGTTTGTGAGAGCTGCAGAATCTGCTTCTAGGCTCTACAACTGAAAGTCAACATGATACTCTAATATTCTTATCAATACATATTAATATGCCTAGTAGATATTATTCCCTGTGGTTCTGATATACTCAGGTGAGTTCTTGATCCCAGAACCTGATTATTTGACTATGAAGAAAGTATAGTTTAATAGCTTGGGTGAGTCCACTCCTCTTAGTATTGATTTCATATGCCAGAGGACATAAACAATTGAAATCCACCTTCTGACCTATGTACATTATAGAAAATAATAATTTCTATAGAATGAGATATTTTCTAATGTATGGAATGTTTTTTTTTCTTTTTAGAAAAAAAAAGTAGAGTACAGATGATAGGGCTGCATTAGGCAGGTACCACATTTCTAACAGAGAGCACAGTCTCTCTACTTTTTCATCATTCTATTCATTTTATTTCTTGGTGGAGCTATCTACTTCTCAGAGACAATTCTGCCATGAACTGTCAAGTTTCCAGCCAGTTTTCATACTGTTCATGGAAGATGACTGATGAGCAGACAGATTAGCACGAGAAAACCTGAATACCTTCACACTGATTTAAAGCTGAAATAGAAAATTCTGTAATGAAATTTATTTTATAATGAGTTGTACTTTTAATTGACACAAAGTTATGGTATATTATAAATCATCGTGAACCACTGATGAATTAATTACTTAAGCAACTCAACCAAAAAATAATAAAAATTGAGGCAGTGATATATATTACTCCTTTTAAAAAAAAGGCTAATACCCTAAATCTTAAAAAAAAAAAAAGGTATATTGTATTTTACTGAGTCAGATATATTTTACTATTGCCAAGTAATATATAATAACCTTTCTAGTGAATTCAATTTCTAACATAATTTCTGTGGCTTTGGACAGATTCAGACATAGGGACTATGAAATAAGGCATGGTCTTAAGTTCTTTTTTTTTTTTTTTTCCATTTTTTTTTTTTTTTTTT